>WNLN01000306.1:0-39286 GCA_021347865.1 Sarocladiaceae sp. CBMAI 1973
CACAGTCATCATTCTCGTCGGTCGTTCAGCCTCCCTTCCCAATGCCGCCGAAGGCATCAAGCTCTACTTCGCATCGTGGCACAGCGAGAAGCTTGCCAGTGGCAAGATCTGGCAAGATGCGATCGGCCAGGTCTTCTTCTCGACCGGTGTCGGCTTCGGATACTATACAGCGTATGCCTCTTACAACCAGGCTTTTGCAAACACTGTCCAAGACTCGGTCATCATTGTGACCGTCAACTGCCTGGTCGAGATCATCAATGCCTTCGGTCCATTCGCCATTATTGGCTACCTAAAGCTCTGGCCCGAGGACAAGTAAGTATTCCATTTACATCGCTGTCGTCAAAGAAGCCTTACTAATAGTTCATTGCCAGCCCTGAGATGGGATCCTTCGAGCTTGGTTTCGTGACTTATCCTGAGGCTCTCCTCGAGATGCCTGGCGCCAACTTCTGGGCTGTTCTCTTCTTCTTCACTTTCATGCTTCTCGGCGTCAGCTCCGGCTTCGCAATGCTCGACGCCGTCATGACAATGATCATGGACACTGCCGTGATTGGCAAGCGCGTGCCTCGTCCTGTTGTTTGCACTATTCTCGTTGTCATCTGCGCTCTCATCTCGCTGCCCTACTGCACCGAGTTCGGCTACTATTACCTCGACGGTGTGGACCGCTGGATTAACAATGTCGCTCTGGTGTTCGTTGTTTGGTCTGAGTGTGTCTTCTCAACGACCATCTACCGATACCGAGACGTTCTTACTCAAGTCGGCAAGCCTGCCTTCTTCATCTACAATGCGGCATACTTTTCCTCTCAGTTCTTCGGCATCATGGTCGCACACCTCCTTAGCCCAGGCGCCGGTGCTGGTCTTGGCTTCGGCATGTTCTTCGTCGGCCTTGCGATCTCGCTTGTACTGGCGAAGACTCCTTCTGCTACTGGTGCTCCGAAGTTCTGGAACAAGAACGTCTATCTTGGCAAGATCTATTACTTAGCTTTCTACTCAGTGCGTATCAAACCCTTCCTGTCAGGCTCCGCTCCCTAGTTGCTTACCTTCAAACCACAGGGCAATGCTCTTCGCCATGATCTCAATGCTATCATTGGCAAGAACGGCAACTGGCGCTTCCCATCCGTCTGGGCTCCATTCCTCCGGTACCTCACAGGTCCGATCTTGGCTATCGTCTTCAGCCTGGCCTATCCCGAGTTTGGCACAGTGAAGAACGACCCAGTCCACATTTTTGGCTTCATCGTCGCTCACGTCGTGATCATCCTCATCTTGGGCGGATTCGTCGTGCCTAAGTGGTTCGACATCTTTGTGCCTCCGGAGCGCCTCAACGACGGCGTCATTGATGTTGCGCCGAACGTTATGCGTCAGGACATCCCTGGAGAGAAGCGCGATGACTCCATGGAGTCTGGTGACGTGCCGAAAGAAGGCCTCCAGCGTCCGCGCGAGGGAAGCGGTGACAGTGGCTCCACGCTTAGAGGCAGCGTTGATGGCCTCGAAGCGGAAAAGGAGAAAGACGATGCTGCTGATGGTGCAGGTGGTGTGTTCCGTGATCCTGTTGTGCAGAATGGTGCGCGTGATGGTGATATGAGTATGAATGGCATGACGGCTGATGGAAGGCAAACATCATAAGGTGAGAGATGGTGCTTGATGGTTGTTGTGATGACGTTGCCGAACTTCGCCTTACCCTGCCCGGACTACTTCTCGGACTACCTCCCGGACCCTCAGGCACTCTCTGTTTCACGATCAAGTTGCCCCTTTCCGGACCGCGAATACTCCTGCCCGGTGTAATACCATACTGCAAGTCGAATCCGACAAGCCCGGCTCTCATTCGAAAAGACACCAACGTGACTTCGTTGTCTCCCACCTCGCTCACAATCACTACATGAGTCTCAACAGCAAACCCGGACGCTCCTTTTGATGGGTTTCGACGCTGCAAATCGATACAATTCGTTTCATTGGTGTGACTCGAAATTATGTGCTTCTTGGCTCTTTCAAGTTCGAGAATGAGGAGTTCAGCGGACTCTTGTGGATGACGATGCTAAGATGATATTGCATCCTTGCGAAAGCTAGGGAGTTTGGCGTCGAACTAATTCACTTATCTGATTTTGTCAATGATAAAAGGGTATATTCTATGTTGCTCTTCAAACGCCTTGTCTTGTTCACAATGCCTTGCGGCGAAGTGCAAGTTCCCTGTCTCGAGTGGCTTAAGCGCTGCTGTGGAAAAGGTGCACAAGCCATTGAGACTTTGCATGACCTAGTATCCAGTTCAGCGAGACGTAACGTTGTAGGTTTGTCCTGTATATCTGTACGTCGAGACAGTATCGTCTTTGGGCCAGGTCCTGCGCAGCTTGCGTCGTCCGAGACTCTCTTCAAAGCCCGCTTATGAGCCGAAGCGGTTCTGAACTTAGGCTGCCCGGGCCTTGACATTGTCTCATGGCCCTCTTCGGAAGTGGATGTCAAGTTTCCGCTGATTTTGCCCAATCCTCAGCGCTTGCTCTTGCTCTTGCCTTTGCTCTTCTGCTTCTTGCTCGACTTCTTGTCATCACCCTTCGCAGCTGATGGAGCGCCGTCCTCAGCTGACCTCTTCTTGCCACCATCCTTCTCGACAGATTTGAGCAAAGCCTTTGCGCGCTCTTCTGCGATCTTCTCCGCGAGCTTGCTGCTCAAGGCTTTGTTGTCGGACTGCAGACCAATTAGTATGCGCCGTAACTAGAAAGTGATGAGATGAAAGGCGTACCAAATCGTTCTTGAGAATTCTTGCAGCTGCTTCTTGGTTCACAGTCGTCGATCTTTGGCCGACAGGCTCTTCTGCTGCCTTGATCTTGGCAAAGTACTGCTGAATGCGCTTGAGTTCGCCATAGACGGCGTGGTTTTGCGCGTCGCTGCCTTCGATCCTCAATGATGCTGTTCCACTGTCAGTTTCCGCACAAAAGGAAATTTGATAGAACTTCTTTACAGAAGAGCATAGACTCGATAGCATATGCAGTCAGTGAGAATAGCTTCGCTTTGTCGAGAAGCGGAAGCTGTGATGAGAGGTCTTCGAGGTTTTTGAGAAGTGGTTCAAGAGTATCTTCCAGGTCGTCGATCTGGTCGTCCAGCCTTTCTAGGTCCGGTGTGATGTCCTTGACGTCTGCCATTGTGCCTGATGAGATGTGAAGTGATGGCGATAAAATTTAGTTGCGGCAATGGAGATACAACTTTTGGCGATGTCGATGCGTTCACCTTGAAAACCGATACTGCATTTGAGATTCAGGCTTGAAATGCACTTATGAGAATTATGCAGATACGGAGGCTTATCTCCGGGCAGCGCAGAACCTCGGGTGGAGCGCGAGGGATGATGGCTAAGGAGAGAAAATCCGTCGGGCCAATCCCCAGCGCTGCATATTGTCAATCCGTCATCCACTCCTAAATCTTGCGCATGCCCGAATAGCCGTCTCCTTTGTCGCTCACTGTCCTTTTACTATATTCCAACGACCACGAAGCAATTCGATTCGAACTCTGGGAAACCGAGAACGACTGCACGGTCCCTACGCCTGCTATTCGACCTCATACTCGCACCCAAACGCGAGCTTTTCGAACGCTCAAGCCCCCGATAACAGGCCTGGTGGCTGGAGCGATGCGACCTCGGGTCACGACTAGGATATCACAGACTTGCAGAAGATGTGTTCAAGGTGACCACAGCGAGGGCCGGGCGGCCCGACGATGCTACGGCACCGTGCACACAGACACGCAGACACGCTCATCACAAACGGACTCAAGGACCTCCTCCCCCTTCGACCTTGCCACTGCCGTCAAATCTTCTGAAGACTCCGCGATACGAGACTTGCACAATTCCAAAAGCCGATCAAGACGATTATCTGTCACCTCCACCACAGTACCCGCGCGACCTTTGTCAAGACCAGGCACAGATGTACGGCCGACATACCACATACCCGAAGTCCTTATATCCGCCGAGGACGCAAGATCCACACCAGGGCCTAAGATACATATTCTCGGTCAAGATGAGCGATCGACTTTCATTGCCCATGCTCTCTCAGGTGTGTACGATGCTGTCAGCATGCTCACGTGGAAACCAAATCCCCGAACGAGATATCAATCGGTGCAGCGTTCAAGGAGCGATGGAAAGAGAGGATTCCTTGAGCCAGTTTCACGGCGACTTCAACAGGAGACCATTGGAGAAACTTCAGGGCCCATCACAGATCTTATAGTCACTGAGCGAGCGGCTCTTCAATCGCTGAAAGCAGTCGCCGATCAGATCACGCCGGAGACGAACGTTTGCGTGGTTCACGACGGCTTGGGCGTTCTGGAAGACGTCCGAAGACAGTTCTTGAACGATGGTATCAATGGTCTCCCTCGACTCTACGGGGGTCATCTTAGCCACAAGTTGGTACGAAATCGCCGATTCGATGGTGTCAGGCAGTTGAAGGAGGGCGTCCTAAACTTGTATGAGCACAAACCGGCGAAGCTGGCAAAGCAGACCGCCGAGCAGACATCGGTCTGGGAAAGTGCCGGAATGTACAAAACCCTGAGCGCAGCCCCCGAGTTGTCGGCAGAGATTGCTGGCTACGCAGACTGGATTGCCATGAAGCTACCATCTGTGGTCTTCGACACCGTTGTGCAACCCGTCTGCACCTTTTTCGACATCAGATACGAGGAGATGCAGTACAACAAGCCTGCCTTGAGGCTCATGAACCAGCTTCTCGACGAGCTCAAGGCCCTCACGCGGATAGCGCCCGAAATGCAAGGAGCCCAAGCACGAGTCTTCATGGGAGACAACTTCCTTGCAGCCAAGGCGATGCTCAAAGAGATCGGCGCCCGCCGCAATATGCCCTGCGATCTCACCACGCGAATGAAGACGGGTCTTCCGACCGGCGTCGAGCACACCGTGCAATACTTCATGCGCCGCGGTAAGAGGTTAGGCGTGGATATGCCGAGACTTGAGATGATGGTCCATGCCATTCACGCTAAGCAGGAATTACTGAGGCGTGAGAGGGAATTTGACATTCCGATGGAAGAAGTCGCTTTCCCTCTGAACTTCAACTTCAGCCATGGCCTGTATGAGAATTCGGCGACGGATCTGCAGGATCTGGAGAAGGGGCGGCGAACTGGGCGTTGGACCAAACAGTTACCAGATAGAACAACCTTTTAAGGTGGCTGGTGATGAGTCGACCTCGTACATAATCATTATACATACACTGTACTACTGTGTAAACTAAACATGCATATACATTATTCAGTTTCTCGAATTATTTAAGTTACCTGGAATAAACAGACGTGATTACAGTGACAGGGACCCTGAGTAGATGGGTGACGAGGTGGATCACGTGGTCCGGTGCCCCTCCAAACATTTGGCTGCCTCGAATGCCCCGCGACAAGTGAAAGCTCTCCGATGGCATCATACCCAAATAACTTTGACCATGGACGAATCGGAACTCGATCAGGTATGGGATAGCGCAAATTATGTTTTTCGGAAGACTACTAACCGCACGCCAGATTCGCAAGGCGCGCCTTGAGCAGCTCAAGTCACAGGGCGGTGGTCGTGGTGGTGGCGGCGGCGGCCAGCAAGGTCCTGGCGCAGGCGGACAGGACGACGATCAGAAGCGACAGTACGATACACACGCTCTATCTGTCGATGATTAGCCAGAGTGGAATACTGACGTGGTCATTAGGAAGCAGGACGATGCCCGACAACACATTCTAAACCAGATTCTCCACCCCGAAGCCGCAGATCGCCTCGGCCGCATTCGCCTGGTCAAGGAGCAACGCGCTACCGACGTCGAAAACAGACTTATCATGCTGGCGCAGAGCGGTCAGCTCAAGTCCAAGGTCACCGAGGAACAGCTCAAGGAGCTTCTGAACGCTGTTTCGGATAAGCAGGAGGAGGAGAAGATTGTTGTGAGCAGGCGCAAGGCTTGGGATGACGATGATGACTTCCTTGATCTTTAGGTCAAAGTCTTCACCAATGGAAAGAATACTGGCGGAGGACTGGGACGACGTGGAAAATAACTTGCAGGCGAGATACCCAAGTTGACTGTGGAAGAAGTGTACAGCGCGAACCACTCGCCACAATGATGATTACTGTTCTTACATGACTAGGGCTATTGTACATCTACAGTTTGCGGACCCGTTGATCGGAAAGACTCAAATCCCATGCTCTTTGATCTCCTTCAGCCTCTTCTTCTCAGCCTTCTCCTTCTTCCGGATTGCTCTGAGATCTGGTGGTTGCTCAATCCCGAGCTCTGCTCTCAACTCGCCGACGTCCCTCTCTAGCTGCTCTTCCCAAAAGACATTGATAACCTCTTGACTTCGTGCGCCATTCCTCAATGCCCATGGCAGATATACGGACCAGAATCTCTTCCTCTCAGCTGGCTTCATCGTTCCCACAGCCAACATACTCAGGCCTGTCATCGGTAGTAGTGTATTGGCGAATTCAAAAGCTTTGAGCGCTACCTCTCCTTCCTTGACAATTGGCAAGCCTGTGACTGCGTGGTAGAAGTCGTGGCACTCGCGGTAGCGCTGCATAACATAGGCGCATTCCTCGTCGTCAATGTATCGTACGTCGGCACGGGTATCGGGACTGACGCCCTCGCGGTCGAGCCAGTCGATATATGCGCGGCCGACGGAGTTTTCGGGGAGGGATCGAAGATATGTAACGTTCAGAGTCTTGGAGTTGAGGCGAGGTCGTTGGCGGAGGATACGTCGGCCGGTCGGAGAGGCGAGCATGGCATCGCGGAGGCGGTAGATAAAGTAGGGAGTTGCCGTTGATTCGCCGAGAGCGGCAATGAGATCTGAAGCAAAGGCATGTCAGTATTGGGTTGTGGAGTATTGAAGGATGGCTCTGTACCATGTCGATAAGGGTTTATGAGGGACATGATGCCGGATCCAACAGCCAGGCCGGCACGCTCGACTCTCGTTAGAGGCACATGGCCAGGGTAGTTCGGTGGCGGTCTGTTGAAGACTGAGAAGTGCCTTGACGGTGATGATGCACATGCAGCACACACGCCTTTCTGGAGCAAAGCTCGACGAGCTGTGGCCGCTGGCCGGACCGCGGATAAAACGATTTCCATGGTCGCTTATGTATGGCGAACGTTGGAAAAGACAGGAGCCTTCTGGATCGGATCCGCAGGGCTGGATAGACAAGGTCGCAGCTTGGTGGTTCGATGTCGAGGAAGGGTAGCTCTGGGGATGCGACGGTGGGGCGGAAGGATTGGGGAATGGCGTGTTGACGGATCGAGCCGATCGGGATGGTCAAGGTGTGTTACTTTCAGGTACCATGGCAATTAGGATGGTTACAGATATGGGCTTAAGTCAATCGCTTCATAAGAGACTCATCCCTCAATAATTAAATTGCAGACTCAGATGGCTTACTCAGTGGTCAATGACTGGTGTTCACAATCTATGAGCAACACCGGCAAGTCGCGTGTTGTAACTATTCTTTGCACCAGATTTGTGGCTGCAGGAAATCTTCCCTCTTACATCTTCACCGACCTTATGATGAAGTCGCGTCACGTAACACAGTCGAGTTTCAGCACACGGTTCCAGACACGATGATAGGCTTTACTTGATCGTCACAACCCATGAAGCAAATGTCGCATCTTCTCAATTTCTTATGGCATACACTGCTGTGAGCCAGATACAAAGCTTAAACAAACATATCTAAGTGCTAAGCTCTATGATATTGGCGCAACATCACATTCACCATGGAGGTTATCGAGAGACTCCTCGACTGGGGTAAAGATGGAGGAGTTGAGATGAATGGCATTGCCCCCAAGCCGCTCCCCGGCCGTGGCATTGGGCTAGTCGCGACACGAAGGCTTGAGGTGAGCCCTACTATTCCTTCTATTCGTTACGGATGAACTGACGTTAGATGCAAAGATTGGGGAAGCGATTCTTGTCGTTCCTTCGCCACTCCTGAGAACCATCAGCAACACGCGCAAGCCCATTCTCCGGAAGCTCAAAGGCACCACAGTGCATGGCATTCTTGCCGCTTCTCTTTGTCTTGAGAAGGATCCAGACTTTGATGTTTGGAAGGGCGTCTTTCCCACCAAGGAAGAGATCACTCAGAGCATGCCGTTTCACTGGCCTCAAGATCTTCAAGACTTGTTACCAGAGGCTGCCAAGGACGTACTCAAGCAACAACAAACGAAAATCGCAAAGGACTGGAAGCGTGTGTCTGCTGCTTACTCAGACATCGGGGAAAGCGACTATTTGTACAATTGGCACCTGGTGAATAGTCGCACATTCTACCACGTCACACCGAAGACAGAAAAGCTGCACAAGGACGACCACATGGTGCTTCAGCCAGTGGCTGATCTCTTCAATCACGACCCGAATCGCGGGTGCTCCGTTGCATTTGACGCAAATGACTACACTATTACGACGAAGCACACGCATGAACCTGGCGACGAAGTATTCATTCAGTACGGGAACCACTCAAACGACCTCCTCCTCGTAGAATATGGTTTCATCCTGCCAACAGGCATTAATCGATGGGACGAGACAACCTTAGACGCACATCTTTGCCCGCGCTTCTCGACGGCTGAGAAGACCAAGCTAGAAGAAGCTGGTTTCTGGGCTGGCTATAAGCTCGATGCAGACACTCCAGTCTGCTATCGCACGCAAGTCGCGCTCCGGGCACTGTTCCTGAACGACAGACAATGGAAGCAGGTAGTCTCAGGCATCAGGAGCGAGGACATGGATCGTAAAACAGCGGATCAAGAATTGCTAACTGTTTTGAAATCGTATGAGAAAGAGGTCCGGTCAAAGCTCAAGGAGATCGATATGTCGAAGGCTGGGGAGGAGCACATGAGAGAGACCTTGAGGTCGCGATGGTTACAGATCAAGGACCTGGTAGTCTCGGCCATAGCAAGCATAGAACATGAGCGATGATTAATGGAGATTGACTAACACAATCACTGTATAGAATGGACGTTCAAGCGACAAAGTTCAAAATATGTATGAGTGTGTGGCAAGCAAGCTAATCTCTCAAGTTTTGTGTTGCTACATTTGTAAATACCAAGTACGCCCCGGTTTTGTTTCCCTCATGTTGCCCGTTTTGTTCTCTGTCAGAAGTACGCCGACTCGCAATATGCACAAGATCTCTTGCAGCAAAGCAAAATTTCTACCGTCATCGCCATAGTCACTCACTTTGCTCTGGACGCCGCATCGCTCCATGCACTTGCGCCTTCTTCCTCAGCAGACCGTACAGCACTTTGTCTGCCGGCCGTATCGCCACGGGCATTACGCCAGACTGGTCATTTCTACTCCGGCCGTGGACGCTTCGCTCCGTGAGGGTTGCCCCAATCGCCGCCGCCGCCACCACCTCCGCCTCCTTGCTGGTTCGGATTGTAACCACCGAAGCCGCCGCCGCCGAAGTTGGGAGGCATTCCCTGGAAAGCTACGTTCGAGTCAGGTCAGTTCAGTGCACTCGAGATTGGGAGAGTGAAGACGTACCTGGCATACCGCCCGGGCCCATCATGCCCATCGGCATGCCTCCTGGCATACCCATAGGCATACCCATGTTCATGCCCATCATCGGGGCACCTCTTCCTCCTCGCATGCCACCTCCTCTCATGCCGCCCATCATGCCACCTCGAGGCTGGAACCCGAACTGGCCTTGCATACCATTGTTGTAGCCTCCTGAGTTGTACCCCATGTTGTTATTGTTGTTGTTGTAGTTGTTGCGCTGGTAGTTGTTCTGACCCATGTTGCCTCCTCTGTTCGCATTGAAGCTACCCCTGCCTCCACGATAGCTTCCACGGTCATTGTAGCCGCCGCGGTTGTTGTATGAGCCGGATGGAGTGTGTCCTTGCTCTTTGCCACCTCTTGCTGGAGCATCCTTTGGCAGCGTTCGGAAGGGGTTCATGCTCGTGTTCCAATACGCGGCTGAGATTTTCTTGCCGAGGTTGCCGCTGTCCGTGGGCATCTGGCTGATCAGATGTTTCGCAGCCGTTGCGGCCTTGAGGGTAGAGAATTCCACGTAAATTTGTCTGTAGTATGGTCAGAGATTTGCAGAAATTGGATCTCGCGGGTGCGCCTCGTTGTTCATGCGTACCCTTTGCTCTTGCCATTGACCTTGTGTTCGCTAAACGTCAGGTCCTTGACACCATCCTCGCATCCTCCCTCCCTCAGCCACCCTCGGAGGTCGTCGTCAGTCGTCCACCAATTGAGCTCCGAGATCATCAAGGCAGTTGTTGCACCTGGGTCTACCGAACCCTCGTCTTCCGACTTCCGTTTGGAACCTTGCTGGGCATGCTGCTCCGTGTTGTTGTCGTAATGCTCGTGATCTTGCTGGTCGGTCATCCGGTCGTCAGCGCTGCCGTTCTGATCCCCCGAATCATGATGTTCTTTCGTCTGATCTTGTTCATCGTTCGTCTGGGCGTGTCGATTATCTTGTGCGGGCTGTTGTTGCTTCTGGTCTGTCTGCTCGGGCTCGTCATCACCATAGAAATCGATCTCATAATCCTCCTCTGCCATCTCTGCGGCTGAACTTCAGTCCCTTTACAGCGCCTGTCAATTGGCCTGCTAAACAGAGCCTCCGAGGGAGTGGCACTGTGTGGATGAAGTAGTAAGGTATTATTTCTGCGCGAAAGTACAGGACGATTGTTTCTCTTATGCTTTGAAGAAAAGAACCATCAGCATAGAGCTCCACAAGAACCCGCCAGTTCACGGCAAACAACAAATGCGACACCAAGCACTGTGCGCAAGACGAAACCGCACTTCCGCCTGTAGTATAATACGTACAAGAATGTCCTGACAGTGATGCGACGATCCGATGCCCAATAGCTGGCACAGAAGCTGGGAGTAAGAAGCTTTATGCTTTCAAACTCAGCTTGAACTCAGTGGTTTCCACAGAGATAGAGAATCTAGGTACACAGCCCAATCTTGTTCCCGATATTTTCCCTGTGTTCGATCGCGGAGGAGAGGCTGGTCGAGCGGGTAAGCTGAAGCGCACGGATGGGGAGCTCGAGTCGTCGTAGCTTAGAGGTTAGTAAACTTCTTCGACTGTAGTAGTTTGGCAGCGCGAGTTGATTTGGCAATGTTCGAAATCGCGGCTACGCTGTTCTAGCACCTTTTTGCAAGAAACAGAACCAGACTCGCGAAAGAATGTCGAAGATTGCGTTGGGTCATTAACAGCTAGCGAATGCTCTCGCGACGCAACTCCTAGTACGCGCGCCTCGGGTAGTGAGGTACGATGAGTCAGCAGTCAGGTGACCAGCCGTCAGCTCATGAAACGGAATGACTTGCGAACACAGACGTGAACAATATGACAGAACAAATGAAAAGAATAAATACATCATAAATCATATGTCAAATATTCCGTTTCATCATGTAAACTGTATAGTCCTGAGAGTGCTACTGAGTCGGTCTCGGATCATCAATCTTCCCTCCATATGGCGGCTGCAATCTGGCCTCCGCTAATTCCACAGGGGTCCAGTCCATTCCGGGGGCTTGGCCAGACCTACGGGGTCGCCTCCCAGCACACCTCCAAATCCCCAAGAACACGTCTCCAGCCTCACACGACTTCCACCCAAGCTCATTCTCCATCGCCCCTTCAACCTCTCTCCTTGCCGAACCTCATCGCCGTCCAGCTTTCCGCCCAAACACACAGCCAATATGTCCGACCAGGTTCAGGAGCTTCTGGAGATTCCCTCCGAGTTCGCTAAGGATGGCATTCAGTTCATGCGCCGGTGCACCAAGCGTATGTTTTGTCGGGTCGATTGAAGTGGTTACGAATTGAAGCTGACATGTGTCCATACAGCCGACCAGAAGGAGTTCCTGAGGCTCTGCCAGGCTGTCGGTATGGGTTTCGTGATCATGGGGTAAGTCGTCGTGCTTGGTGCGCCGCTTGTCGCCTCCTTACTGACTCTCCCTTTCCAGTGCCATTGGCTACCTGATCAAGCTCAGTACGTACACCTTAGGATTGACTCGACCTTGCTCCGACGACAAGATCTAACATTGGTTCTAGTTCACATCCCTGTCAACAACGTGTTGGTCGGAGGCGCATAAGCGATCTGAAGGCGGCGCGATGAGGGAAGATGCGAAGCACGACGACCAGACACCCAGCCGTGTCAGCGATTATCTGCGACTAAAACATACTCGAGGACAGCAATGGAGCGGAGTTCTGGAACAATTCACTGTCGAGAAAATAATACCATTGGGGTCATGACTTTTCATTCTCGTAATGTTAAGAAAAGGGGATAGGGATACTGTCACCTTCACAGGTGGATGAGATGTGCTGCGCTGTCTTGGAATAGGCAGAGTAGTGCAAAGGCGTGGCTGAGCTGTACAAACATTGAATGCCAAAATCACCAAAATCCATGCCCTGAACCACCTTAGTCGTATATCATGTCGTACAATCCCTCCTGTCGCTGCATCATAGCATCGTAACTCCGTCCCATTGGCACGTCGTCCTCATCCCCGTGTGCGCCGGTGAAAGCGTGCACCGAAGTTGTGCCGCGTGACATATTGTAAGAGTTCCACGCCGACGCTGTTCAGTCAATTAGCAAGGTCCGATCACACGGCATGGGGTCAGGAAATACTTACCAGCCATGACTGGCGCATGAGGATGCCAGCTCACATCACGTACACACGCTTCCCAGTCTCCTTCATCCTCGTCGAAGGCAAAGTATCGTCTGCGTCCATCGTTTCTGCGGGTCCCCTTCGTGGCCTTGCCAACATCAATGATCTTGGCAACAGTTGAATCCATATTCCAGACATGAACCTTGCCGTCAGAGCTTCCGGAGTATACATAACGTGAGTTGGCAGAACCAGGCGGGGCGAAGTGGCAACGGATCAGCGTCCTCTGAACCTTGTGGCCGCGGAACGTCACAACAGAGTTGTCCTTGGGATGTGCGGAGTGGTCCATGTCTATGTCGTCCATGTAACGGTAGTCATACTCAGAGTAGCGCGTATACTGCGTTAAGTCTTCTTCGCGGAAGCGGTCAGTCGAGTATGCCATACGGACATCCCACAGCTTCGCAGTCTGATCCTTGCCGTTGCTGAGGATGTACCTGCCGTCGTTCTTGCTGTCGATGTATGTCAGACCACCCTTGTGTCCGACAAATGCGCCGGCCTCGCGCCGGTCGTTAAGGCTGCGCCTGTCCCAAACCTTGAGCACCCCATCATCGGATCCAGAGTAGATGAGATGCGGTTCGTCCTTGTCTCCAAAGCACACTGCGTTGACATCGTTCTCGTGTCCCATGATGGTGTGCAACACGCTCCGCCTCTCAATATCGAAGAGGACGATTGTGTTCTGTCGCGTCCCTGCAACGAGCTCCCTACCATCCCCTGAAAATCGGATCGAGAAGATACTGAAGTTCATCCTCCGCGCCATCTCGATATCACGACCCTCCAGACCACCTTCGAGGTTGAGTGTATAAGGATCACCTCTATCCAAAGGATCTGTCGGTGCAATCGACACCAAGGATGAGTGGGAAGCATACACCAACCATTTGTTATCCGGGCTCAGTGAAGCATCGGTGAGTGTCCACGAGCCCCAAGGGTAAGAAACTGTCTTGTAATGCTTCCAGTCGTAAGGATTCGACGTATCGTACATCCTGACCTTGAAATCCTGGCAGACCGAGTAGTAGAAGTTGCCGTCATCGGAGAATTGTCCTGAGTAGACTGGTTCATCGTAGTGCAGAATGTGCTCAGCTCTCATCTCGGGGATCATGTCCTGCATCACAGTCAGCTACGAACTGGGAGGGGACGGGCTTGAGTTGCACCTGTGTCAACAGTCCGCTATTCCGACGTCTGTCTTCGAGCGATCCGAGGCCGTGCTCGCGCTCAAGCATCCGCGTCATCAAGGGTTTCTTCGACCGTGGAGACGTTTCATTGGCTCCGAATACACCTGAAGTCTGCAATTTCATTCCTTCTAATGTCGGCTTGACCTCCGGCGGTGGTACTCTGCGCCGTGCGCGGCCTCCTTGGGGTCTGAAGTCCTCTGAACTATCATCGCTGTCGACGAAGTCGAAAACATCGGCCAGATTTTGTGTTTGAAGAAGGGCAATTAGTTGCTGCCTTGTGATGCCTCCTTCGAACCCCCCGACTATGAACGGATTAGCGACAAAAATCATTCGCGTCGTGCGTTGGTCAACTCACGGGAAGCGAGATCTACGGCTATGGTCCCTGCATCTGCAAAGTTCCCATCGCCAGCTTCATCTTCATCTTCATCATCGTCATCTTCGTCCTCGTCATCTTCGTCCTCGTCATCTTCGTCATCTTCACCTTCGTCGTCATCTTCATCATCATCTTCTTCCTCGATCATCTGGCCGGGGATATACTCGTCGTCTGTGTGGTCATCTTCATCTCTTTGGAGGTCCTGCATCACGACAACCTGGCGGAAAGCTGTACCTGGGAATAGGTATCAGCCAACCAGAACAAATGATCAACATGGTATACATACTTTGAGCGTTTGGCTCCTCTTCTGAGTCGTCATTGGACTGGTGCGGCTGGGAATTGGCTGTCTCATAGTCAGGATCGTCGTCCTCATCGTCGGTATCCATTGCATTGTGGAGTTCAGGAGGATTGCTGAAGTCTGCAGGGCCTGGCTCTTCTCGATGCTGGGTACGGTCCCGGAGTGGTATTTCCCCAGAAGGGATGTGGTCAACGGGGCCTTGAGCACAGAGCTCATACAGCCTAGGCCGGCGTGGCGCTCGAGTCACACCAAGTTCACGGAGCTCATCTGAGTCGTACTCAAGGTCTGAATTCGAGTCAAGCTCCACTTCCCCTGAGAATACCTTCCGGTCTCGTTCCAGTAGCCAGGCTTCTTCTGCGGCTCGTGTCCGAGCGTCTTCTTCGGCCTGCAACATCTCTGGGGGTTTGGGTGGTCCATAAAACACAGGCTCTGACGAACCTTCTCCAAAATTATCCATTTTGTTGCCGGAATTACTCAGCTTCTGAGCTGGTGGCCGGGATCATTCGTCCCGATTCCTTTGCGATAACGAAAATCCCAGGGAAGGTACTGAGCGGTGACCGGTATCCGGGGAGTGGTGTCACGGTGATGTCGGACCCTGGGATCCCAAGCTGGGTGAAGCAAGCCGGACGGTGCGGACCAAATATGATACAAAATCAAAGAGTAAGCGCAAAGGATGAAACTTTCAAGAAACGGGATTCATTGATGAAAGTTAGTGGTTGAACTCGTTGACGACATGGACCGTGGCGGGGGGCATCACATAATCGGACTTAAGCCACTGATGTTCCATCTTCCGACGCTACGTCAAACACAACCATCCGCAATGGACGGATCCCGTCAGACACTCTTTCACGAGCCCGAGGACACAGCCCAAAACTTAGGTAAAATCACTGATATGGCTAAACAGCAGCCCTGAAGTAGGCTTCCGGGCCATTCCCTCATTCACATTGTCAATATTATCATCTCATCAATGCAGGGTAATAGGTACCACGTTCCAGTTCATGTAAGACGCCGGGTCAGGACGGTTATAAGCATAGCTCGCATACTTGCTGGTCAGATTCCTTAGCCACATACCTCAGTAGGGGTCCAGCCACAGCTGGCCACAGGCGATCATCTGGGCGGCGCGTGAGCCACGACTCAGGAGCAACCGGCCCCCTAGTGACCTGGCATTAAAGATTTAGAATTACGTCTTCCAAACATCCCTTTTCGCTTCATCCTTGACTTCAGTCGAACCTCGTCTTGTCTGTTTCCTGACTTGCCAAGGCGATGAATGCAGCGACGGCCTAATTACCTTCATTTCTTGTACTCGATTCCATTTATTCCCTTGCATCCGCGACACGGTTTACAACCATCCGTTCCTTGCATCCTAATTCACGACGCGCACGACAAACCTTCTTTACGACATACTTTAGACACGCGGACTCGTGGCACAACCGACACCCCGACACAGCGACCTAGGATAATTTCTTGAGGTCTAGTGGTTGAACTTGATTCACTTCACAAACCCAACATAGCCAAGATGAGGTTCCAACCACGGCAATCTTCCGTCCTTCTTCTTGCCTTGGCATCAGCTGCCACTGCGTTGGTAGCAGATAGCATCGACCCTCGAGCTGAGGCTGCAGCAGTTCAGGACCCTCGAGATGTCCCGAACCCGAATGCGCCAATCGATGGCAAGGACGGCGTGCCGCATACTGGACCCTTCGTAACTACGGATGGTGACGAAAAGCCTGGGACACCCGAGCTCAGAGCTCCCTCTGAGAAGATTGATACGACAGGGCTCGAAGGCGGTGTCTCCGCGAAGGAGGGGACTGCCACGGGAGAGAAGGCGCCTGCTCAGCCTGAAGCGCCCAAGGAAGCACCACCACTACCACACAGCGAGGAGGAGAAGTTGAGAGATGGACCAGGCGGGCTCGATGATACTCTCGTGCCGGAGGTGAGAAATGTGCTGGTTTTGCGATCGAGCTCATGTCTGACATTCTTTCTAGGTTGATGCGAGCAAGGACAGTGCGTACGAAGTTATCGACTCAGACATCGAGGAGGAGGGCAGCCAGGAATCCCTCGAAGCGAATCCGAAAACACCGAGTGACTCAGGGACGAGTGCACTGGATGGTCACGGCGACGAGGAAGGTGGCATCCAGCCCTTCCACTCATTCGTATTGTCGTTCACCATGATCATGTTCTCAGAGATTGGTGACAAGACGTTCCTGGTAGCTGCCCTGATGGCGATGAAACACGACCGAATCGTCGTCTTCACTGCAGCGTTTGGTGCGCTGCTAGTGATGACGGTCCTTTCCGCCGGACTGGGCCAGGTCGTCCCGAATCTGATCTCGAAACGATTCACGAGCTTCGCCGCAGCCATTCTTTTCCTCGTTTTCGGCGCAAAGCTGCTACGTGAAGGTATGCAGATGGACCCCAGCGAGGGGGTTACAGAAGAGATGCATGAAGTCGAACAAGAGCTGGCCGAGAAGGAGAAGGAACTGGGCCAGCGCGGCCCACACGCGCTGGAGATGGGTATCAACGGGAGAGCGTCGAGATCTAACAGCCGCTTCGCTTCTCCTCCGCGATCCCCATCTCAGTCACCCTCGCGCGGCCCTACCTCTGGTGTCGAGTCGATCAAAAGTGCCTTGCAAGGCGCCAGCAACCTGTTCTCGCTCCTTCTTAGCCCTGCTTGGGTCCAGACCTTCGTGATGACTTTCCTTGGAGAGTGGGGTGACCGCAGCCAGATCGCGACGATTGCTATGGCGGCCGGAGACGACTACTGGGGCGTGACTCTAGGTGCGCTTGTTGGACACTCGATTTGCACAGGCATCGCCGTCATTGGAGGACGTGCGATTGCTGGCCGCGTCAGCTTGAAACTTGGTAAGTTCTGCCTGTTGAAGTTGTCCGCACATTGAAAGTACTGTTGCTAACATGTGTTCTGTAGTTACCGTCGGCGGAGCAGTGGCGTTCCTGGTATTTGGTGTTATCTACATGTTTGAGGCCATGTATACCTAGTCGGCCGACATTTAGGACCGACAATTGATGAGAAGCATTTCTGGACAATATCGCGGATCGAAGAGCAAGGCTATGCTACAATACCAGATACACATGCATGTGGAAGGTGTGCTGTCGGTCGTACGGCAACATGCGGCCGGCATCTAAAGCGCTCCGTCGGAAATCGACTTGTTGCAATCATGTTGGTTCTGGCTCGCTGTAATACTACAATTTTCACATGCAACACTGTGCCCCTTTCTGGTTGTTTCGACTGGGGTCAATACGTTCTCGTTGGTAGCAGGTCGGGGTTCACCGAAGGAGTGCACTGTCACTGTGACATCGTGCTTACGGCCCAGTGCTGTTCCCCCAGGTGCTTACCTTATTCTCCAGAAGCAACCCGATTGTGTTGATCAGCATGTGGTCCAGGCTGCCATTGAAGAACGCAAGCCGCCAGAACACGGCGTAAACAGACAAACAAACGGTCTTGCCCCATACTTAGTGCACTACAAACGGTCCGAACATGGCGCCTCCAACCCAGCGAAGAGAAAGTCTGCCAGCCTCGAAACGTGCGGCCGTCGCATTCGGAGCATGTCTAGCTCGCCTATCTGACAGTGGTGGCAACGTCCGTGCTTCCCCAAAAGTCAAAGTAGTACGATGTTATTCTCCGGCCGCATTCCTCAACCAGTCAGAGGACAATAATATTGTTCCTCAATAGACACCCATCTGTCACGAGGCGGGTTATGTTCTCAAAGAGACACGACATTGGACTATCCCTGAAGTAGAGCCACTTGCGAGACGCGAAGGTATCTTCGAGAAGCTCTTTTGACACATTCCTTAGCCCGGGATCTTCCATTTGACCCTGTAGCTTAACGCCACGGAGTTCGTACCGGACGGGCACTAAAGGCTTGTCGGCCGACCAGCTAAAGCTGCCCCAAAGGCCGTCCCCCCGCAAGATACGTGGAAGAACATTTCGAAACTCACAGGCAACTTTGATCCTGCCTCAAGGGACACTCGAGGTATTCTTTGGTCTTCTGAGCAGGAGACGAAGATGGTGGGATCGCTCGGTGACATTGACTTATACGAATATGGAAAGATTAGACGAGGATCAATGTTTGCTACGATAGTCGAAACGGTTCGATATGCAAGCCAGATCCGACGGCGATGCTCCATTCCATCTCGTTCGTTGTTTGCTGGATGAGAGTGCGACCGAATACATGGTGTTTCTTTATGAATTTATGCTACACTGTTGGACTTCGCCCGGAACAAGCCTTCTGCTGTGACTTGATATCGAGAGACGTCTCAAGAAAAGCCAAAGAGTTCATCGACAGAAACAAGGGCTCTACGAAGGCAGATCAGAAAGTCAGCAATAATTCCGATGTGGTCTGGGTAGAGTTCGTCCCACGATCTTGGAGTTTGGGTCTACCTCTGCGGGGTTTACTGAGAAGTACCGGGGCAGCCATGAACTAGAAGCCCTGGAAGGAAGTTTCACTACGCCGCCCAGAATTTAGCCCAAGTAACACGCGCATGAGGCTTACCTCACGTGAATTTGTACTTGTCAAGGATGGTGTACATGCTGCGTCGAATTTGAAGCGAATTGTACCGTATTCAGGGACCCAGTAGGAAGAGAATCAAATCCATCTGAAGTTTCCATGAAACATCTTGTATCTATTCATGGTCTCGGTTGTTTTCTTGTTGATCACTACCAGAATACTGATTCCTGGCCAATATTGATGTTGATAGAGCTGTCCACAAAGAAACAAGAAGAAGTACCAGTATACAAGTCCGCTTCTTCGACTCCCCAGACACCCAGGCCCTGTCCAATGACAGTTCCAGCGGTCTCTTGTCACCTCTGAAAGCCACCACACTTCCCTGTCAAAGCAAGAAGCCACCAAATCAAACGTCCCTTAGCCTCGTGCGCTGGGCTTAGTAGACGCATCAGGCGGAGGAGTCACGTCGGCCGTCCCTGAGTGGCTTGGTGAATGCGTGTGCTGGCGTGGCTTGGGGGATGTTGGTCCTGGCACTCTCGCTAGACTAACTTGTACAGGAGAAAATGGTTGATCAGTGACATTAAGAGGGAGCTTTTGTCTGCAGCCGAAGGGAAAGAAGAAGGACGAAGAGCAGGAGATAAGGGCCCCCGAACAGGTATAAAAAGGCAGTCTCGTTCTCTCGTTCTCTCGTTGTCTCTATCAAATCCCAGATCATTCACACAACGTTCAGACAAAGAACTACTACAAACAATCACAAGAACGAAACACCTATTCTCCTCGTCAAGAAGTCAGACTATGATGATGCCTCGCGTCTTCCAGTGCCCCAGCTGCAACTGGCTCATGTCTCGTGGCCTGCCTGTCAGTCAGTGTATGCTCTGTGCCGCGTGAGTACAGCCCTGCATCTCCTTCCTCTTTGATTTGAAATCGAAGGGCATACTGACACAAGTCTCATTGTAGTGAACGCCAGAGGCGTGCGGCCGAGCAGCAACGCAACCAGCGCCGCGAGCGCCGTCAGGGCGTCGTCTTCGGCCCCTTCACCAAGATGATCATCCGAGTCTGCGTCAAGCTTGGCATCAAGCGGCTTTTCGGATGCACCAGGGGCAACTAGACCTTCGATCGAATACATATATACGAGAGGATGGGTACAGGGTCCGGTTCAGAAGTCGACTATGGGCCGTCCCACGCCCGTCTTACAGGTTGAAGGATTTCTTTTGTCAAACAAGATTGGAAACTATGTCTTTATGATTAATTGGTGTGTTTGTGCTTTCACTAGAATAAAAACAAATGTTCATTTGGAAGCCTTGCTCGCTGCATTGTGATTTAGCTGAATGACTGCGTTTGATCCAACACAACATAGCGACCAAGAGTTCGACTCGAATCAATTCCCCATGCAAGAGTATTATGCTCTCCAGATGACCAGTTTACCAAAACATAAATCTCTTAATACACCTTCGAATGATTTCGGCTCCATTACTCCGAGCATCACCCAGCGATGCAAATCACCGGCAGCAGCAAGCATAGGAGGGCACCGGAATACACATGCGTCGTCCCTGCTCCCTCCTTACAGGTTGAAGGACTTCTCATGTTAAACTAGATTGGAGACTATGTCTTGATGATTAGTTGTACAATTTTAATTTTAGGGAACCAAACACAAATCATTATTAGAATCACTCGTTACCTCGTGGTGAATGCGAACGACTATGTCGATGTCGAGAGACAACGTAGCGACCACGAGGTTCGACCAACCAGATCTCCCAAGCAAAGTACGACTTTGTATGCTCATCGAATACTCGAATTCCAAAGTGCGAGCAGCTCAGTACGTCTTGCAATTTAGTCAGCTCAAGAACTCTGCGCATGTTCCAAACAATGCGGATCACCAGCAACAGCATCAACAGGAGGACAACACAACATCTTCGTCGTCCAACCCCGATTTGCCGGGAAAAGCGTCCCGTTCGGCTGCCGACCCCGTTGCCCGTACGGCGCATCCCCCGCCCAGCCAAGCACAATGGTCTGAGTCCTGACTTGAGGCCCGCTATAGTGATTGGCTGGGCGATGCTCCGACATAGTTGCAACGCGCTGTGGTTGTCGGACGTGGGTAAGCCTTGCATGGGAATACCCGCCTAGGACCCAATACATAAAATTGGAAACGGAACCCCGCAGCCTGGCAAATGAGAGCGGGAAGTGGACGAGGATGAGTGGGATTCACTATGCTATGCATAGTGTTGCTGCGTGTAGCGTCCTATTGCTGCTGTTGTGTGTCCATGCACGGCTGTGAGTGTGAGTGGACAGTGGGGGTTGGACCTATGAGCGGGAAGGGAAGAAGAGGAGAAGGGATGCAATGGATTGACGTGAAGCAGGTTTATTTGCCTCATAGCCAGAGGCTGAGAATGCAGATTGCCGACGGGGTTTAAGATGGCTTGGAGATCGAAGATCGGGGTCATCGAGTTAATGAAAGCGAACAATTGTTTGCGTGTATTGACGTCGAAGCGATTCAAGGCGCCTGGAACAGAATCCAGCAGCCACTACAGTCTTCGCAATGCACAGTACTCGGCACCGTGGCTCGCTTGCGGCTGATAAGTTAGTGCACTGCCGCCCCCGGATGAGTTCGCCAGGCACGAGCGGCTGGCTCGACTAGCTCAGATCAGTTCATTTTGTCACTGGAGACAAGGAACAGAGGCTACGTGCGGCGTTACAGCAGCAAACAGCAACTAAAAGTAGCAGCAGCCGGCGTGGATCTGCCAAGCTGTGGATGCTTGCTTTGCTCCGTACTCAAGACGCCGTTGAGCCGATCAGTCCACAGCAGGCCAATCTCTCCGGCAGAGGGCATCATGTGTCCTCGCATTGAGGCCTCCCGTCATCGCCAGACACTCTACGACGAATAAAATGGTTATTATCGTCAGCTTGGATGCTGTGGTGTTGAGGGGTGGCAGCTCCGTTATCGCCAGCCCCGCGCTGTAATAAGATGCCTAATTGGGAACACAGAGGACAAGCCCCCCAATTCCGATGGCGGCAGAGATGCCTCGATGGGTGATGAAGGCGACGCTGGTTCTTGACCGGTGATGATCATTGCGTTGGAATTGAGGAGCAGGTGGATCAAGGATGCTTTGCATCGAGTGAGACGCTGCAATTATTGAACGTTTGAGAGGCAAGCGGTACATTCGGAACGACGGGCATTGACAGAGGAACCATGTAGACAGTACACGGCACATTGTAACGCTGTGCTTTACTTCGGCTTAACAACTACATGCAATATGGCATCATTCCGGTCAAAACGACAGTTCAGGTACATGGCCAACTCCAAACTGAGCTACGGCAGCACAAGTCCCCAGGGGCGACGCAGGGCATTGGTGAGCCTCGCGGCCTCGCATGCGAAGGAGTGGAACCTCGCACTCACACCTCGACATGGGCTTCACACCCAACAGGTACGAAGTAGATGTAGTAGTTCTTACATTGCGTCGTCGAGTCTCTGGCCCAATGTCTTTCCTTCCAATCGCGTCTGGCGCCGATAGACACATGCAATGCACCATGACGCCGCAACACGAACAGAGGACCAAACAGCCAGGTTCCTGTTCTTGTTGCGTGGCGCCAGAGACGCCCACAGTACGAGAGTCTGGATGAACCAATCATTATGTTGCCGTTTCTGCACCGGGTATCTGGAAACTCCTGCGCCTGCCAATCTGGCCTTTCGAGGTTATAATAGTTGCGTGGGATGATTGAACTACAATGTCACATCGCGCCGTGAGACGCGTCTGGCTCAGGCAGACAAGTACATCGTGACGAGCACACGGACCTCCCTAACCAGGACTCTCTCTCTAGCTGTCCTTCTCCACGAAAACAACAAGGCTCACCCAGTGACAACCGAGAACTAGCATTCACGTTCGCACTAACAGCCCATGGCTACAGCAGGCACAGCAGGGGGAGCCACTCACCCACACTATCCTCGTCACCCCTGGCGCCCTGTCGTGCGTCCGTGGCGCCGTTCTGGGGCGCCGTTCGTCGCCGGTCCACCTCGGCCGTTATGGAACCTTGGGATGCTCCTCCTCCTCGCCGACCCGCCCCGTCTTTCACCACGTATACGGGCGTCTTGAGCCCACTATCCCCGCAGGTGGCTGAGGGGACTTGATGTCATTTGCAGGGAGTGACCTGCTGAGTACATGCAGCATGGCCACTGAGGGACCGAGACGGCATGTAGATGCCTTGTCGTGGATTGCATGTGTTGGAAGTACTCCATTCAATACTCTGGGACTCGGAAGACCAAGGAAGGAGAAGAGGACGAGGACGTGTCCGTACTTGGACTTCGATGAGGTATATTACACTACTTGTCCTCGTCGTCTCGGTATCTACTTCCTCTTCTTCTTCTTTCCCTCTCTGTATCAGCATCAAAACTCCTGCCTCACTTCCATAAGAACTTCTCCAACACAAAAACCTATCAGTCCTCTTACATCCCTCGTGACAAGCTTCAACCTTGTTCAACTCCCTCTCTTCAACACAAATAAATCAGCAATCATGCCTGCCGCCGCCTACGTCGAACAGGTGTCTCACCTCCAGCGCGTCTATGCTCTCAAGAGCACTGACATTGATGAGATGCGCTCCATTTACGACGAATGGGCCGCTACCTACGACTCTGACCTCGCAGAGTCCTCACAAGACTACGTCGGCCCCGGCATTGCTGCTGCCTACGTAAAGAAGACACTTTCCGAGAGCACGTTCAAGGGTCCCAAGATCGACGACCCTGCTTGTGTCATTCTCGATGCTGGCTGCGGTACTGGCCTTGTCGGCATTCACCTCGCCCAGCTCGGTGCTAAGAACGTCGACGGCATTGACCTCAGCCCTGGTATGCTCGATGTTGCCCGTCGTACTGGCGCTTACCGCAACCTCGACACGGCCGATCTCTCCAAGCCTCTTCCCAACAAGAACGGCGATGTCGATGTCATTACATGCGTTGGCACTCTGACTCAAGGTCACGTTGGCCCTGCAGCTATCGATGAGTTCGTCCGTGTTACCAAGCACGGTGGTGTCATTGTCGCTACCGTCCTTGACTCCATCTGGGCCAAGGAGGGCTACGAGGCCAAGGTCAATCAGCTTGCCGAAGCTGGTATGATCAAAATCCTCCACGTCGGTCTCGAGGAGTACCGTCGTGGCGCGGGTGTCCAAGCCCGCATGATCGTTCTTCAGGTTCAGTGAAGACCGATCGAGAGAGACCTTCACCTGCCTTCGACGGGCATGTCTCTTTCTTGTCCCCTTTGAAGCTATTGCTGCTGTGACGTGATCGCCTCGTCTTCCTTTCTCGCCTCCGACAACATTTCATTCGACGTGATGGTGACCTGCATGCAACCACGAAAGCGACTTCAGCAACAAGACGTGTGACAATTGTGTCCTCTGTCGGTGATGGTGATGGTGATGACCTTACGCCCCTTCTGCCTCTTCGGTGATGCTGGTGAACGTCTGCTATGCTATGCTGGCCTTTTGCTCGTGCGTGCACTGCATTGAGATACAGAAATGACGAAGAACACGACTACTATCTCGACCACTTCGACATGTATGTTACCTGGAACATCCGACCATGATCGCCTACCTCGATCCCGGCTCTTCCTACGACAATCCGACGTCCATCTTCAACAGTGAAGGCGTCCGACCCGGCTTTTCCCCTTGTGAACTATGATGATGATGCTTGACATCTTGCAATGTTTTCACTCTTCTTCTTCTTCTTGTTATTCTTTACTTTCTTCTTCTCTTCTCATCTCAACGTCATTTTCTCCTTTGTCGGGTTTACTGGTTGGCAGACGCAAGCAAAGGGAAGCGTCTTGCCGCAATACCAGCAAAATTATGCTATCGCTCATGATGAACTCATGTGGCTAAACACCAAAGAGAAACAAATAAAATCACTCTTCACCTCTTGCCAAAAACATGTCTTTTTGGACCATTTACTTGATCGTGGAGGACGGTATAGTGTGGTTGTCGCTAATGCAGAGTGTGACAAGTCACGTTGCCGTGCTTATATGCGTGACATAAGCCGACCCTCCACACCAAACGGTGAAATCGCATGAGGTTTTATCTAATCAATCTTGCCAAGTCGATGATCTGGAGGCATGAAGAGTTTCTGTCACTTCGGAACGATGGTCACGCGGAGCCTAATGCCCTGACCCGGTGCCGTAATCGGGGCATCTCAATGAATGCTTGTCTTGAAAGTTTGCGGCAATGTCTCACAGCGCACAAAGCCTTGACAGGCTGTATGTGGGATAGGTAGTGAAGGAAGTGCACTGCGCTGGCCTATGTCCAAGGGATAAGAGATGATGTTGTCATAGTCCTAGCAACGAGGGGGGTTATTGACTTTGAGTTTGGGCATTCATAGTGGTATAAATAATCTCTTACCGTCTTTCTTCCAAAATCTCGTTCAACTTCGTTTTGACTCCATTTCGGCCTGAGCAAAACCTACATGGCATCGCCAGATTGATACAGTATACCGGATTCTTGCGAAGCGCAGACTAGAATAATGACTAACCATCTTGAACTGTGCTACAGTCCGCGTCTGAATAGTAGGAAATTGCAAGCGTATCTTGAGGAACGTCGGTTGGCGCGCGGATCACAATCTCGAAGAATACGCCAGCAACGCTTTCGTCGATACCATGGCAGAGGCGATGAGCCAGTCGTTTCTGGCTGGAGTTTGACAAAAGCTCACGTCTCAGAGAGCCTGATCCTGGGGATTTTCAGCTCGAACTTGGGATGGTGTGCCAGTGCCGAAGGTGACGCGGCATTGTGGCACGTTATGTTGGAAGTCTGCCGTGGTCAGCCAACGCAGGGACCTTGACCAATCAAGAACCAATTAACTAG
Organism: Sarocladiaceae sp. CBMAI 1973; assembly: GCA_021347865.1. Taxonomy (NCBI): domain Eukaryota; kingdom Fungi; phylum Ascomycota; class Sordariomycetes; order Hypocreales; family Sarocladiaceae; species Sarocladiaceae sp. CBMAI 1973. Next base: position 25,699 of record WNLN01000306.1, read on the forward strand.
CGATCAATCGGCATGTAATGGGCGCAATAGGTTGCTTTGAAACGGCCAAAGTACATGCCGCAAACAATGAATATAGGTCGACGAGTCACCACTCACTGATACATGGCGAGTACCTCGATCCGGGGTAACCCGCGGGTAGGGTTTAGAACATTGGACGTCTCTGACTTACACCAGATGCACCATTGAAGAATCATTGGCTCGAATGCACGGGTCCTCCATGAAGTGCTCACGTTCCTTATTACTCATCAGTTCGCAGCCCCAAAGACCTCGCTGTCGGTGGTTGCTGCAGCCCGGAACGGGTGGTGGGTTCAACCGGACGGGTTCACGCGGACGACGGTGTCGGGACTTGCATCGGGTGATCCGACGTACAACTGAAAACTGGCGAAGCTAATGAAGTCAAAAGCACGGTGCGAGGAAGTAGTACTTTTGGTATCATAGTACTCAAATTACCAGGTGAATGAAAGAAGTCCGTTGTCGGAACTCCCAGGCTCTGAGGCCAGGGCTTAACTCTTCTCCAATGACCGAATGGGTAACAAACAATCAAATACTGACCAGTATCTTCCCATGCACGCCAATGCATTAATGGTCATAACTCATACGAACCCGTGGATCCAAGGGATTTCCTTCCAACCGACGACATGAGCAACAGCAACGGCCAGAACGCGGGCGAGAGCCCCATCTCCCTCAAGGATCTCACAATCGAGAACATCACCGACAATGTGCAAGCCATCAACTCCCAGTGCAGAGATGATCGACTCAAGTTCATTCTGGAGCGAACTGTGGTGCACCTTCATGATCTGGCCCGCGAGACGCGCCTCACTACGGCTGAGTGGATGACAGCCCTTGAGTTCCTAACCAGCGTCGGTCAAACATGCACAGATGTGAGACAGGTCAGTCGTTTCTCCAACCTTGTCATGTTCAGCAGCGATTGAATGGGATGCACTGAGCTGAAGCGCATTCCATGAGTCAGGAGTTCATCTTGCTATCAGACGTGCTCGGTCTCTCCTTACTCGTTGATTCAATTGATCACCCAACTCCTCTCGGCGCCACAGAAAGCACAGTCCTAGGTCCCTTCCATACGCACGAGGCTCAAGAAAGTGACCACGGAGAACTCCTTTCAGGAGACCCAAACGGAGAACCTTGTCTCGTTATTGGCACCGTCAAAGACTCCTCTGACCGTCCTGTTGATGGCGTCAAGATTGATGTCTGGGAAACGGACTCTGGTGGCTTTTACGATGTTCAACACACCGATCGGGATGGGCCAGACGGCCGGGCCATCTTCACCAGCGATGCTGAGGGGGGCTTTTGGTTCAAGGCTATTGTGCCGGTGCCGTACCCTATTCCCCATGATGGGCCGGTCGGCCAGCTGTTGAAGAAGCTGAATCGCCATCCCTACCGTCCGAGCCATATGCACTTTTTGCTGGAGAAACCCGGCTACGAAACTCTTGTCACGTAAGGACATGTCCGGGTCCCATGATTTACCCTTGTGGTCGTTTGACTCATCACTTGAGTCTTTGCTAACCCGGGTCTCTAGCGCGTTGTACCGGAGGGGTGATCCCTACGAGAAGACGGACGCCGTGTTCGGTGTCAAAGAGTCGCTCATTATTGACTTTGAGACGGTCACGGATACTTCCATAGCCGACAGATACGGCGTTTCAAATGGCTGCGCATTGATACAATATGACTTTGTGCTGGTAGACAAGGATGAGGCGACCAAGTTACGGGAGACGAGAGCACAAGAGGCTCGAGTTGTATCGTGATAGCCTTTGCGGCAGTTTTTAGAGACCTTAATCACAACCGAGGAGTATTCTGACGTCTGCTTCACCAGTACCAACCGGCCTTCGGAGTAATGTAATGCTCATCAATCTGAAAATGGGACTCTGGTGTACCCGAGACGTAGCGTACCGTAGAAATGTGCCCCGGCCGGGTGTGGGGAGGTTCGGGCGCCCACATCCGGGAATCCCGGGCAGCCAGTGGATGGCGGTGGTGCCTTTCTACCTCGATGTGACTTATAAGTCGAATAATGAATAATGAATAATGAATAATGAATAATGAATAATGAAGAATGAATAATGATTAAGGTACTTTGTTTTCTCGAGTGATGAGGAGCTTCTTGTCAAGCTGCTTGGAAGATCTGGTTATTGTCCTTGATTGCCCCCTTTTTATATTATACAAGACTGTCCATCATACCGGTTTCTGAAGCGCAATCTTCAATCACCCATACATTGACTCAATGACAGTTAGGTCGATCCATTGATACAGACAGCCATGGGAAGCCTCGGGGAACCAAATGTTCGTGTCCTAGAGGTGGAAAACTTCTTCAAGAAGCATCCTCATATCTCATTTGTCACACCGACATCTCCAGGATACCGCGACATTCGAGCAGCCTACATCAAAGACAGCCCCATCGTCCCACTCGGCATCGCACGTCCCCGTTCGGCTGAGGATGTCGCTGCAGTGGTCGCGTTCGCCGTTGCCACGGGGATCGAAATCTCCGTCCGCACGGGTGGCCACGATCTGTTTGGACGCAGCTTCGTCCAGGGTGGACTGACCATTGACATGAGAGAGGTGGCCTATACAAAGATCAGCGATGACAGAACAACGGTCAGCATTGGTGGAGGTACACTCGCAATCGCTGTGGCTGAAGCGCTTGCTCACGAGGGGTTGGGCACGGCACTTGGCTCATTTCCGACTGTTGGGTTTGTAGGATGGTCGATCCATGGAGGTTATGGGCCATTCGCACCGCATTACGGTCTGGGGGTCGATCAAATTGTCGGGGCCAGACTTGTCAATGCACAGGGACGTGTTGTTGATGCCGATGAAGATATGCTGGTCACTCTTCGTGGAGGCGGTGGAGCGCTCGGCGTTGTAGTCGAGCTGACCGTCAAGGTTTATCCTCTCAGGGGCGTGAGTATCTGTCCCCTCCCGAAAGTGAAGCGAGACAAACAGACACTAACTCCCTCGGCGTGACTAGGTACTGGCTGGCATGATCCTCTTCGAATCAGACGGCGTTCAATCAACCCTCAGCAGGTTCCTACGGCACCTGAACAACATGAGGGGCCCAGGATTACTGCCTCCGCTCGGGGTGCAACAGAGTATCGTCAACACACCTCATGGGAGGAACCTGATTGTTGCCTTTATGTGGAGTTCCGACGACACCGAGACTGGCAAGGCTTATTTGAAGCAGATTATGAACTTCGGACCCGTGCTTCGTCACGACGTGTCAGTCAAGTCGCTGTCCCGGTGGCTGAAGATATCTGGGGAGGTCCCGCCAAGCTCATGCTACGGCGCCATATGCTCTGTACGAGTAAAGAAGCAGAACGATGAGGTCATCGAGGTGCTGGCACGCATGGCCGAGTCCATGCCCGACGACCCAGCAGTGCTGGTCTGCGTACACGAGGTCCGCGGACCCTCAGCGCGGCCACGAAGCGACTCCGTGTTCGCCGCACGAGAGGAGCATTTCCTGATCGAGTGTATTGGCACCTCGAGCACTCCAGAGAAGGCGGAGGAGAATTGGGCCTGGGCTCTCAGCCTGAAGAGGGCTCTGCGGAAGATTGATGGGGACAATCTGCTCCCGGGAGAATATGTCTCTCTCACGCCCCCAGACCAGCTCAACTGTGCTGAGGTGTTTGGAGAACACTGGTCTCGCTTCAGGGACATCAAGGATCGTCATGATCCGAAGGACATTTTCAGGAACGCGATTGTCAAGTTTTAACTTCTAACTCTGGGGCGTTAAATCGCGAGGTCACTGACACCTGACTGTACATTAAACATGGCTGTACATTCCATCGTACTCAGTATGCAGTGATGCCGTCGGTTCTCTACGCAACAACCTCAATCCTTGTTGTTTCTTCCGCTGGACCACATATGTATGAGATAGTAGGTGAAGCACGTAGGTAGTAGGTAAGGTACATATATTCCTAGTCATGGCAGAACCAGGGTCTGCGGGACGATTTCCACAAGATAACCATCCTGTGCGAAAATGACATTAGAGTGTGATCGACATGACACCATTTCCTATGACAATGGGAGTATTGCTTCGGGGAAGGGACTTGGAAGGGATCGTTACTGACCGGGTCTTCAACGAACGCGAATTGCGCTTGGAGCTTGAGGAATTTTGGGTCAAGGTCATCATCGTTGGCCAGCCCCTTGACATGCCGATCCCATTTCGTGACAGGGAAGTCTCCGGTTTCCTCGACCCCGACGTCCTTGAAGACCTTGACTCCAGCCGCCTTGAGCCTTTGGACGGTAGCCTTGACGTCGGGCACGGTGAAGCCCAAATGGTGGAAGCCGACATGGGGAGGCCGGTGGCCAGGATTGACGTATTGGCCAGGCAGGTACTCGGATCCGTGGTAATGACACAGTTCGAGCAGTCCTGCTGTACTGCAGAGAGTGGAGTGGATGGACGTGTCCTGTGCGAACTTGAGAGGGTCCGCGCGATGTTCTGGTGTTTGTGGGTAGCCCAGGTAATAGCCTGTGAAGGGTCCGGTATTCAGGACCCAGACGATGCGCATTCCCATCAGCTTGCAGTAGAAGTTCAATGTCGCCTCTGGATCTTTTATCCGGATCATGACGTGGTTAAACCTGTAGCCATTTGTTGGATCATTGTCGGTCAGTGCTTCTTGCGGTTCCGTGCCGCCCTGAATAACCTTGCCCTTTGGCGGGTACTTGGCCGTGACGTCTGGCATTATGACCTGATCTGATCAGTTGAGTTGACGAGATTAATGGATGGGGTTTGCTTTGTGCTTCTGCCAACTGAAGCTGTCGAGAAAGCTGCCAACTGGCTCATTCATAACCAAACCTCACCCTATCACACCACGGCGTGCTCGGGACCACATCTCCGTGCCGATCGTGGGGTCCGCCCGGGTCCGCCGGTCGGGCCCGGTCGGGTCGGAACTTCCGGGGGGTTATTAGTCCCGGCCATTGATCGCCCACCCGAGGAATGCAGGTGAGTTTAGATGTAAGCAAAGTAGTATTATCGTATTGATCAGGGATTCAACACTTTCACGCCATGATTTGCCGCTGGTTGTAGGATGTCTGTCACCAAAGGTACGTAGGTACTGATGGATGTGTGGCCATTCTGATTTCATGGCCGGCCCATATCTTTCTGATTGCAATTGCAATTGCAACCGAAATGCAATGCTAAGATATATGGTCCTACATCTTCTCGGCAATCAGGCCTTGGAGGAAATCGAAGCCTCTGCGCTGCAAATCCCACGTCTTCGACCCAGGCACCATCTTGGCCGCATTGGTGTGGCCCTCGTCAGGCACCTCGGTCATTCCGCACTTCACTCCCTTGCTCTGAAGTTCCCGGTAAAGCTTCCTACTGGCGTCGATGCTGATGTTCCTGTCCTCCACTCCGTGCGTGATGTAAGTCGGTGGGAAGTCTGGACCAATGTTCCTCAGCGGATCGACTCTGGAAAAGTCACCCGACGGGCACAGAGCTTCCAGGACCCTGCCGTTTGCCACCTGCATCATCACAAACGCCTGTCGTGGATCTGTAAAGTCTGGCTTCCCCACGGCATGGCCTTCAAGCGATGCCCGGCTCTTTGTGGGTACTGGGATTTGGCTGTAGACTTGCTGTGTGAAGCTCTCCGTCACCTCCTTGGGGATGAGCGCAGCAATGTGAGGCACCTTGTTCCGCCAGAAGGGCGCGGAAAAGTCGCATGCGCCGTACATGTCGTATATACCTGCCACAGGACGCGGCACGTCAAAGCCCTACCTTTCATTGTTTAGTGACTGCGCGCCATCCATGATTCACTCCGATCCAACCAAGGATTCACCATGAACTTTGAGACATGGAATGGAGGAGAATGGAGGGGAATATTAAAGCTTACCAAGGAGAGCGCCAAATGACCTCCCGCCGAGGTGCCCATCGCAAAGACATGGTCATAGTCGAGTCTGGTATTCCTCTCCCCTGCATCTGCCAACGCGGTCGCGAGCTTACCATCATAGATCCAGGCAAGCAAATCCCGACAATCACGCATCGGCCCGTTGAGTATGTCAACGCCGGGGCAGAGACGGTGATTTGCTGCGACAACGATCCAATTGCGACCCAAGCAATCGCGAACCTGGTCCATGCTGATGATGGAAGATGAGCCGAGCATGTGCGCACCACCGTGAATGTTGATGACTACAGATGGACTTGACTTAAAACACTGCCTTTGTGTGCCTCGTGGAAATGGAGAGTTACATACGTATGGGGTTCATAGCCTCTTCTTCTTGACCTTTGGGAAGATGAACATCCGCGTCGATTTCCTGCTCGTCGAGGACTTTATAAACCACTCGAATAGGGTGCAGGGCTGTCGGTGTACAAGCCATTGCGACCCCTGGTGTGCGTGCGTGCGTGCGTGCCAACGACCGCGACGGATTGCAAAGGTAGGTGGCAGACTTGGTGGTGAAGACCGCCGTACCTTACTCTACCTTAAGTACCAAGGTATCTCGAGAGTCATCGTCATGGTCGTCGAGAGATCTGAACCGCCAACAACAAGGCCAAAGTCGGTCAACGAGTAAGTTACCTTAGTTGAGCGTCGGGACATCCGAGCAGGGTGATTAGAAACTCCTCTAGATTTCGTTCGATGGCCTATACGGATGCATACAAAGGCTTAATTTGTCAGTCGCAGTCTAGGTCAGGGCGTAGCCGCGACTTGAAGGTGGCCATCCCGGACATCCCGTGTGGGCGAGATCGAACCGGTACCGGTGCCGGCGCCGGCAGCCATTCCACCCAAGCGTACCTAGGATCCATCATGGGCTGTAGGGAGAGAGTCAACCCTGTATGAATAAGGAAGTGCAATTCGCTGACAATGGATCGATTATCCATATGATGATACAAGTATAATATTCGGGTAGCTCTTTGCAAAATGGCGATCGATCCAACCTCCTCCTGCCTGCGATAGCATCTTTCGTCCTCCAGCAGCCTTGAACCCTCACCACCACCACTACATTGCTACTACTACTACTACGACTACTCATACCCAAGTTTCTCATCATCACTCATCAACTTCGCTCCACGCGCCGAGACGGGAACTTTGAAGTCCAACCCCTTCACAATCACCCGCGATGCACATTCTTGGGATCTGCAACGGCTCCCTCGGCGGGAACTCGGAAATCTTGCTCAAGGCCGCTCTCCTCGCTGCCCAGAAAGCCGACCCCTCCATCACAACCTCGTGGATTCACGCCCCCTCGGTCGTGATCCCAAGGAACCCGAAGCCTCTCAAGACCGCCACCGAGGTTTCGAACGGCCTTGTGAAGAAGGACGGTTCAGTAGAAGAAGAACAGCTCAAAGGTCCTGATGACCGGTCGGCCGTCCTGAATGCCATCCTAGATGCCGATGCTCTGATCTTCGCTACGCCTACACAGAGTCACCAGCCGGCCGGCACCCTAAAGGCAGTCACCGACAAGATCCTCGGGCCACTGGCAGACGCGACAGCCGCGAGGATGACGATGGAGCGAAAGGCTGCTGGTGATCCGGCGGTCAAGGATACGTTTGTGGACGTCAGACTCCTCAAATCGCGAGTGGTCGGATTCATTGTGGTTGCAGGCTCCACGGTCAACGACCAAATCACAATGGCGCTGCCCACCATGCACCAGTTTGTGTACCCGTTGCACGCAAAGGTCGTTGATCAACATGTCTTCCTACGATACGCCAATCCAGGGTCTGTTCTCCTACACGAGAACAAGACGGTCTCAAGGGCCGAGGAGCTGGGTCGCAACGTCGCCAGCCAGATGGGCAAGACCTTTGACGAAGCCGTCTACCTGGGGGAGAAATCCGAAGGGAGCTGTCCGTACTGTCACTTGGACACAGTCCAGCTGGACTACACTGCAGACAATCAAGTCGGCTGCTTGACGTGCGGCGGGCGCGGAAAGCTCCAGGTCAAGGCAGATGGTACGATCGTACCTGTTTGGGACCCCGATTGTAGCGTGAGTTGCATCACAGTCAAGGGCAAGGTGAACCATATCTATGATATCCGGAGGAACGGCGGCTCAGAGAGGGAACGAATGGCAACCGTCAAGGACGCACACGAGGTTTGGAAGCAGGTGCATATCCCTTCTGTCCCGCTTCCTAGCCAGGCACCCATAGCTCAGCTTTAATATAGAACTTTTTCGAATGTCTGGGATGGATAGAGTATAATAATGTCGAGCCAATGCCCACAAAGTCTCTTGAAAAAATCCTGCGCGTTCCAAAGAGTGACCCGTGTTTTGAAATCACGGTCATCAGCCACCACACCTGGCACGGCATATGACTGGTTACCGATTCAACCTGAGATACACATGCATAAAATGACAGACCTTGTATTCTGTTCCCAGATCTGACATCTTGGCTTCTTAGATCCATGCCATGCCATGCCATGCCTTTAACCTGTCTGAACCACATTCGCAGCGCTCCCTAGCTGCTTGATGAGGTAGCATAGGCTGTTCACGATGGCAGGTCGAGACCCCTTCTCTGCGACGTTATCTATTTGCAGAATCTGGCGACCGATTTCCATGATGCCGTTGGAATCCTCGAGCCGTGCTACGGTGCGGGACGATGGGTCCTGTCCGGGTCCAGTCAACATGGCGCTGCCTCTGTTGACAGCTATGAACCGCTGCGACTTAATGGACTCTTCCTCGTCTAGGAACACAGGCTCAGGCTCATCGGGTATTTCTTTAGGGATCCGTGCCTCCTCGGGTTGGCCCCGGGCCTTGGCACGCATGATGACGCCGTAGGTCCATAAGACCAGGCACGCCTGGTACACCACAGTGGCGAAGAGATCTTTGAGCTGCCGCGGTGGGAACAGCTTCGCCGCTCGAAGGATCTGTCCCGAGTGCCAGACAGCTGCACGTGCGTCTCGAGTGTCGACCCAGCTTTGAAGGGCAGGGTATATCCTCCTGGCAGGCTCCTCACCTTCCCGGCCGACGAAGAGCTGGATGTCGTCCAGTGACACGTGAAGATTCAGGAACAACAGGTGCAGCACCATCATGATCTGGTGACGGCAGGTCAGAGGGCCCCAGTTCTCCATGGCGTTCTCGAACTGTACCAGCATGTACCGCAGCTCTTGGTGACGAGATGAGAGCGCCATGTTTGCTGGTCCACTGATACTGGCAGCATTGGAAGGGGGGCTTGGCCTGAGAACGTCTTGTACTTTTCTGTGGTCGTATATCATCCCCCAGACTGCGTGGAGATAGATGAAGGCGCAGAGCTCCAGATCAATGTGGGCAGCCCCGGTGGTGATGGCAGCGATATCGCACAAAGCATCGCGAAGCATCACAGGCCGCTGGTGTTGCTGATCAAACAGAGGTGCCTGGAGAGCCTTCAGTGACTCGGCTTTCCACGAGGCCGCATCTGGTGCGATCCAGACCCGGTGTGGGCATGGAAGATCCAGGGACATTTCCGAGTACGAGATGATGGGCATCAACCCCGTGCCCATGGACTTTTGTGATTCCTGCATAAACACCCGCCAGGCCAGCCTCTTACAAGCTTCAGATGCCGCCCATCGTTTCCATTTCTGTTCCAGCTGCTCTCCCTCATCTTCTGGCAGTGGGTAGACGTGCTGGTATGCCGATTTCTTGAATCGGTTGGACTCCCTCAACATGGTGATGGAAGGTTGCGAGTGAGCATAGGCAAGCTCTCGCTTCCTTCTACTGCAACTCCAGAGACCCATGTCCAGATAGAGGTTGAAAGCCTGGATCAAAAGAACGTTGCGGGTCATTGTATTGTCCTCGTCCCATATATTGACAAGTGCCGGCCGCATTGCCTCCTGCACAGCAAACCCAAACTTGTGTAGCGCGTCAAAGGGGGTCAGGAGGGCTCCCGCGGCCACCATGCAAGCGAGCAGCGGGATTGGCAACTCGTTGAGGCACAAGGTCCCGTAGTGAAGGGCTATTGGGTCCAGACGACCCAGGGAAGCAACAAACAGGTGTAGCAAATTGTCCATCAGCCTGGCAGAGGGGAACGATGCAGCCACTCTGGTCATGACACTTGCAGAACGGCAAGTACTCAATATCATGGCCATGATCTTGTCACGGCTGCTTTCATCCAGACGCTCGCGTATGACTCTCTGCACCCTCTGGCCCACTTGCTGCAGCTGCGAGCTCGCCGAGTCCTCTGGTGACAGTGGCAGGTGAACCTGTTCGTAGGTAGAATTCTCGAGCTCGCTTGGCTTCCAGTGCCAGGGACTGTCGTTCCATATCTCCGTCATGCGGCGATGGATGCTCGACACGTCGGTTGAGACTGCGCCCTGCGCCATGTGCTTCGAAGAGGATACCAAAGGCGTTGTTGCCTCGAAGACGGACAAGTCAAGGGGAAAGCACAGGCTGGCGAGCTGGAGATCTATGTCTCCCGTGCTGAGCTCATCCCAGCAAAGGTCCAGCATCTGCGTATTGTTTGACTCGGCAATACCTTGCGGATCTCCTGGTTGCCAGGCCATGACGTCTCTCATGAAGTCTGAGAAGTGTAAGTCCTCCGCTGGCGGTTCAAGGACTGGCTGGCGATCGAATCCCTGATGCGAATCCCCCCGACCTCTACCTCAGTAAAGCCTCCGTCACCTCGTCCTTGAGTTGGTCCTGCTACTACGAAGCCTCCTTGCTGTGATACCCTCCTCTCAAACCTGTCGGTCGACGCGGAGCCGGAGCCCGGCGAGAGCGGCGATATTGCTCTCACCACTGGCTGTCGGGCATCTCGAGCCCTTAACGGGGCATCCAGACCAGTCGCGCTCTCTGAGGATGGCCATGTTGAAGTCCGAGGCTCGGAGATGCCGCATACCAAGCCCTTCTCGCAACACCGCGAACAGGGCTTCCTCTCCTCGCACTTGACCCTGGCCACAGCACAGGCGCTACAGGCGCGGCTCACTCTTGAGGACCTTGGGTTCGTCTTCTGCCTCTTTGCCCTGGGACCCAAGGCAGAGGCCTGCCGAGATTGAGATTCCGGAGATGCCGCGGCCGCGACCCGGGCATGACCGTCTGCGTGGCGCTTGTAGACATCGACCCTCGCGAAAGCCTTGCCACAAGTCTCGCAGACGTACTGGCGGCTGTTGAGGTGTGTCCGGACATGCCGCGCCAGGTGTTCTGGCCTTGCGTATCTGCAGCTACACGCAGCGCACTGGTAGAGGTTGTTGCTCCCCGGGTTGCTGTGTCGGGCTGAAGTGGGCGGCTCGGGATGTGACAAGCCGGAAGAGGCGGCGGGCTTTGTCGCTAAGTCCGACTGCTCGGCCCGAGACTGCGTCACGGTGGGTTTCATGCTGGAATCAATTCACTGAGATACAGGACCACGGGTTGAGGGAGGACCTTGGGAGGGGCAAGGAACACCGGGCGCCAGGATCGGAGGCGGGCGTGTGGGCGGTTCACACATGTTATACATTTGAGGGGAAAGGAACTGACTTGGTGAACTTACCTGATAAGGTAAGTACTATAGTCTATAAGTAGAGACTTCGACTGGTGTGCATGAGGGGAACGAACTAGTAATGCGTAACTTTACCTACTACAACTAGTATGCCGATTGCCGACTGGGGTCCCTCTCTCCGCCACAATGAAGTGGCCTGCCTGCTAGAACCTACGATCGCGCCTCTCTGATGATAGTCTTGTTGTAGTTACACTGGTTTGCGTAGGGCATGGGGAATCGCGTTCTGCAGGAGGGGGGTCTCGCTCGGCTGGCCAGAGAGGACGACAGGCTTTCAATCTTAGAGTGCCTTTCAAATGATCAACAAGTAGCTTGCAACCGCGTGTGCATTCCAAAGTAAACTCTCCTGTAATACAACAATTCCCAGTCCTTCCATGTTCTGGCTCTTCACCTTCCACGACTCTCACCGTGCCCCTGCAGTTACCTTGACTCCTGAACATCCGCTCGAGAGGATTCCTCCCATCTCCTCAAGACCTACTCTCCAACTTCACGATCGTCATCCCACTGGATGAGCATCTGGCATACCTTCCAATCCCAAGTTGCCAGGCGAATGCGCTTACCCCAGAAATACAACGGGACCCAGAGCATGAGGACAGCGAAAGATATAGCAGCCATCTACATCCAAGGATTGGGATCAGTACTTGCGCGGTTTCATTTCATTTCACATTTATTTTCTTCCTCTCTTCTCTAGTGAGGTTTACTTACTGTTCCGTAGGCGGCGACGTATCCAACCTGATCAACCCAAGGGTTGGTGTAGAAGGATAGCAAGAATCCAAATGCAGCTGGTGGACAGACATGATCAGTCTTCTCTTCTTCTTTGTTTCGTTTCGTCTTTGGAAAAGGATTCCAATGACACCCGCGATCAATTACTTACACTTGAAACCCATGCTTGTCAACGTAATCTCACCGGCAATCGGCCGGTATGCGTCAATGGTGTACGTCAGAGAAACGTTTGTTGCCTGGGCAATGGAGAAGTTGACTGTCAAAGCAGCAGCTCATGTCAGCCATCTATAGATATACATCCAAAGTAAAGTAACAGAGCAGGAAAAGCCAAGGGAGTCGCAGAGGAAGAGTAACACACGTAAACTAAGTCCCAAGGTGGGGACGATCCAGTGCAGCTTGTACTGCACACCGACTCCGAAGAGGATCAGGGACAAAGGCGCAGTGATCAGACTGATCATGATGGCTGGTAGTCTCATCTCGGGCTCTCGGATGCCTCCATTCCTGCGGGCGAGATAGCTACGGCACAGCAAGCGAGTCAGCATTGGGCCGTTGCGTCTGGTGACGACGTGAACACGCAGCAGGGCTCCTTACTCTACACACCAGTCGGCAAGATGACCACCGGCTGGAATCCCAATCGAGGAGCCAATGATGGCGCCGAAGAAGCACAATCCAACCTGGTAGGTCTGAAAGTTATATGCTGCTTTGAAGGCAGGGGAGACATTGGATGTGACCGCACCAAGAAGCCTGCGTGAATAACGTCCGTCAGCAGGAGATCCGGGACAGAGCCAGAAAGACCAGGAAGTGTCAAGTATATGGACTCACCAATAGTTGCAGACATGACAAGGGCCCCCCACAGAACGGGAGGAAGCACAATGAGCGCCAAGGGTCGAACAACAAGTCTGAACCAGCTCTCGTGGGTGTGAACTCCCGAGAAGATCCTCAGGCGCTGAACGTAGGTCTTCTTCTTCTTGAGAACGGTGCGCGTGGGCTGAGCTTCTACCATGGCCTCCTGAACCTTGTGAAAGTCTGTGTTTGAGCTCGCCTGATCCGAGTCCGGGACCAGCTCCCGCTCGTATTTGGTTTCCGGAAAGGTGAAACTGATTGTGAGCAGGGTTGCTCCAACAAGGGCAATGGCCACGTAGTATATGGTCCTCCAGCTGTGGTTGATCGTGATGAGACTGACGAGTTGTGAGTAAAAGGAACGGAGAGAGCAGGGCGTGCAGACCTACCCATCGATAATCATGCCTCCCGATACGCCGCAGCTCAGAGCGGCAGTATACCAGCTGTCCATCATCGTCGTCAGATCAGAATCTTGAGCCCCATTGGCAGAGCTTTTGTACATACCCCATTATGGCACCTCTCTCATGGAGGAAGAAGACGTCCGCAATCGAAGAAGGCGCCTGCCCATGGAATCAGCGCTTCCGCCCAGAATCGTCAGAAATGTGGTCAAAAGTAGTGGAATCTCACCAAAGTCTCCGCAGCTCCAGAGCC
>WNLN01000307.1:0-39252 GCA_021347865.1 Sarocladiaceae sp. CBMAI 1973
AAAGGCTGGTGACGACGGATCAGGTTTCGCGAGGCATCGATCGGCGTTCGTCGAGGGGTTGCGCAATCGTTGAACTTCTGTCGTTTCGGGCTCGAGCAGTTCGGTACAGGCTCAGCGGGCAGATTGCACAGGGGCAATGTGGGTTTCGTAGATGAATGAACAGCTCCTGGGCAGACCAGACTCGAGGTTGAAGAATGCACGCGGAAGGGTATCGTAAGTCGATGAAAACAAGGCCGTGAAATTCGTAGGACACGACCGGGGTATGTCGATAGCAACGGGATGGTGACGAGGCCTGACGATAGCTATGCGGAAGCTGTACGCCCAAATCAGTACCCGAAACAGCAAGAACAGCGGCACTATTATGCAATGGTCACTTACAACAATTATTGATGTAAAAACACAAGCAATAGAACAGAACTGCCCATGACGGTACCACGCCCAGGACAAGATGGAAACTCCGGGGGATCTTCCAACGTATCTAGAGTCCAACCAAAGGTGGAAGCGAAGCGACGGTGCGCTGCTGAAAGACACAGCAGCGACAGGCAACAGGGGAGAAGACCGGCAAAGTGGGGTATATCACGAAAGGACCAGCCAATCGCGAACCTAAAATTTGGGGGAATCTACTGCAGCAGAGACACACCCGACGCTAGACCTCTTTGGACCGTAGACGGTATGCGGTGCAGCAGTGAGCTGGAAGCTAAACAAGGGCCCTGGAACGGTGATGCTATCTTTAGATCTTCTGTCAGTGACCGGCGTTATTTGACTTTTGAACTTTTGATATCGCCCATTAGCGAGATAGGGTCCAGGCCTTTCAACGGCGAAGCTATGAGGGGGACTATGGAGTTTGGCATTCGAACTAGCAGTGACAGATCCTAGGCATGTGAGGGTAAACCAAAGTGAGTAGTATTTGCTCGTGTAGGATCCAGGTAAATCCTTTGGGCACTCCTGGTGCGTCTGGGCGGCGGCTGGCGCTTAATTGATAGACGTGGTGCGGGGAGTCACCTCGAACCAGCGAATCACGAATTTGTGCTGCAGCAACGGCCCAACGACAGCTTCGGCCGTGGCCAATAGAATGCGCTGCTGTCGCTGTAAGAGCTGAAGGCTGGCACACCGACTCCCACCCTGCAGTGCTGACAATCGCAAAGCTGTAGAAAAGTACCGAAGACACCGAAATGTAAAAAGGACGAGGCTGGATGGACATTGCCGGTAGACGACCCCGAAGGCATGGGACTACTAGTGCTCTACTGCATGGTGAGGCACAGTTGCTTAGCAATGTAAATGGCATATAACATCAGACTCCCGAACGCCTATACTCGGCTAAGGTATGTATGTGCAATAATCCCAAAGACAAGATCAATCTCTTCACATCACAGTGCAGTTATTTTGGCACTGCTCCAGATACCCAGCATCTTCCTCGGTGCCCACAGGTTCGTTGTGCTTCCTCACCATGCCATTCACCTGGATTGTCTGCTCACCCTCCGGATGCCACCATCGCAGCCTCTGCAACAGGACTCCCTCACTCTCATCAGAGCTGATTTCCCACTTGCCAGAAGACACTGCGACCTCGCAGTGGTCCTTGGGGAAGTGGTAGTCAGGCAGGAAGAGTACCGTGGGTGCTGCGTCGTCGGCTTGCTTCCTAGCCTTGACCGTCATGGCGAAAGTGCATTTGCGCATATCAAACCCGTAAGAAACAAGATCACCGTGGACGAAGATCGGTGTTGGGCGGATGAAAGCCTCTGCTGCGCGAAGTCCCGGGGAGTTGGTCAGTTCGGGGTCTTTCGTTGATCGCATGGAGCTGAGGGACTGGTTCGTCAGGGTGCGCTGCAGGTTGCCCGGCGTGACGAGGTTATCGTCTCCAATGTCCCGGTTCGATACTGCCGGCTTATTCAAGTCGCTGACCGACCCGTAGTTCGTCAAGGTGCGCGGGAGTGCTGACAAAGGAGGCTGCTTGTCGTCGACGGAGTAGATGGACAAGTCCTCGCCGTTCCACTGATCGCCACGAAGGTGGTCGTTGTAGGCCGCGTAAACCCAGAGACAGTGGCCCTCAATGTTGGCGCCTTCGACAGCGAAGTAGTTGGCGTCCAACGCGGCAGACTGACTCGAATAGTCACCCGTCTTGTAAGCCTTCTTATCGTCCATATCGTATGGAATACCAAACTCCGTCAAGATGCAAGGATGGTTACCGGTTCTGTCAATGCCCTCCTGTCGGAGCGACTTGAGCTGCTCTCGAAGACAATTCCGAATTGCTGTCTCTCCAATCTTGATAGCGAATGCGGGGTGCAAGTAACGACCGCGCAACACACCTAGAACATCAACGTTCCACGTGCTGTTCCAGTGCTTGGTCATGAGAGTGATACCATCGTAGTAGTGAGGGGTAAAGGCAAGGCGAGGATCATCATCTTTGGTTCCCTTGATCTCCGGCGGCAGCTCAAGTGTTGGGTACTGCATCAGCATGATACAGTCCTCGTGTTGCGCGCGACAAGCCTCGCTAAATCTCCTCCAAAAGTCCATGAAGAATGTGTTGGTGAACCTCGGGTAGTCGATCTTGACGCCCTTCTTGTCCTTCGAAAAGTAGTTCTTCTTAAGCAGGGTGTCCGAGGAAGGGTCCCACACTCCGTGTTGTGCCCAAATACATTCGCCCAACTTCCAGCCTGCATCACGCTTCCATCCGTATTTAGTGTCTTCGTAGTCAGCGGGCAGCCAGGCAATCTGGCCGTGCGGGTCGATCAAGGTTGTGCCGGTCTTGTACGGCCCTAGACCACCCATCTCCCAGACATCCACCTCGCAAGCACGGCCCATACCTGTAAGCATAGTCTGCCACATAGTTGGACACGTTCCCTTCTTCAAAGGGTGCTCCTTGGGAATGACAGTCAGGTCCTCGTAGCCAGTCAAGCCCCTGTTGGGTTCGTTCATGCTCTCCCAACCCATGACCACCTGGTCTTCGAGATCACCGGCCTCATGGATACGTTTCGCGAGGTGAGCACAAGCATTGACGAAGTGTGACTGCAGGTAGTCCTGGATGTTCATGCCATCGATGATGCACTTTGGAGCGAATTCGCGACCAGCGAAGAAAAGGGTGAAGATGGTTGCAGCAGCAAGTCTGTAGTAGTTGGTCGACCAGATCATCTTGGGAAAGTCATCTGGTGTAGGATAGGTATTCTGCACGATGGCAGCTTGTGTCGCTGAGAAACTCTCGGGGTTCAGACCGCAGGCGTATATCGTCCACATGGGGGCGCCGGAGCCACCAGTGAAGCGAGACCAAACATCCTGATGAGGATCCATGAAGACGTAGAATCCATAGGTCCTTGCTATCCTCAAGATTTCGATCGTGTGCTGAATCCACTCCTCATCGTACTTCCCCGGCCCAGCAGCCTCGATCGCTTCCCAGGTGAAGACATATCGTATCGTGTTGAATCCGTACCGCTTTATCCTCGCGAAGTGGACGTGCGCATCATCTTTCGTGAATGGTCGCTCGTGGAACTTAACGTTATCGCCATCGAAGAACTGATCGGGGACATGAGATGGCTGGTTCGGTTCGCTGGGAAGCTTTGCGTCCGCGGCCACATTGAGGCCCCTCAACATCACCTGACGGCCTTTGCTGTCGCGAAACTGCCCATCTTCAATCTCCAACCTGAAAGAATGCGGCATGACGGGCGATTGCAAAGTCGGAACCGATAAGGTTCTACCGCTGCGTGTGGTTGGAAGTAAATCAGGAGGGATGATGCCTGGGGAACAGGCGATGAAGGGGATGTGGGTTGTTGGCAGAGAAGCGAGCCGCCGGTCCTTGGTCCGGGGTCCTGATGACGTCCGTCCCACGCACCTCGTGTTGTCTTGGCCTCTTCCTTTCAAGGTGCTCGTAGCAGCTCAGTCAGCTAATGACAAAGTTCGTATTCGGATTGAACCAGAAAAGACTTTTATTGCAAATGTTAACTATTCTGAAATCTGATGAGGCACCCACATATATCTGATTGCCCGCGAGGGATTTGGCTAGGAATGCACGTATGCACTGCTAGTTCGCGCCCACTGGCGTGAGACTGAAGCCATGATCTCACCGCCTTGGCGTGATGACGAATTGATTCCACTGGCACAATTACTCGCCAAAATACAGCATATTGCACGGGCTTCACAGAAACAAGTCAAATTGCTTATGGGATATCTCAGTGCCTTGCTTAAACAATACCCGACGCCATGTAGTAGTAACAAAACCCCGTCATTGCATCGTGCATGCGACCTTTCCCGATACAAATTTAATGGCACAAATGATTCAGCGCCCGCACGGTCACTCGTTCTATATGTACCTGTTACGAGTACTTGTGTAGTCTTCTTGAGGCATCGCTCGTGCGTGCCCATTTGGGTGACTTCCCAAAGGATTTGCTGGTAGTTCTGCTGGCCTTCCCGTGTCGTCCAGCTGGTGAAAAGCTGTGTGCATCTCCATATCCGATGGTTCCATATGTCGAGGCGCTGCAGGAGGCGGAGGCGTAACATCTTCGTCTTCTCCTATTGAAGGGAAATGGTGTTCTTTGGTCACCATCGGACCCCAGATCATGTCGTGATCTGGGATGATCAGCACCTTGAGCAGCCTTACGAAGTGAGGATATAAACTTACAGAGCTCTGGCTCAGGCCTTCGTTGGCCGAATACGTATCGTCCTATCCACCATGGTGCATGCTGTCGCACATTAAAGCTGATGAATCTGCGCTTTGAAACAGCAAACACCAGGTCGAGGTCTTCCAGGCTGCGTCTCTTCGTCTCTTCGACGAGCAGGAAGACAAGTACGAAGGCAACGACGTTCAGGAAAGCGAAGAACCCCAAGGAGCCAGCATCGGTCATCTTCATCGCGATTCTAGAGACCATGTTAGTATCATGACCTGAAAAGTACAGGGGTAATGCATACCTTGGGTAGAACATGGCAAGGAACCCAGCGGCTCCCAGATTGATGGACACTGCCCAAGCGGTGCCCTACATAGGTCAGCAAAGTCACAGATGGCAAGATTGACGGGTACATACAGCTTCTCGATGAGTCAATGGAAAGCTCTCTGAAGCTAGAGTGAAAGGGATTGGACCCATGCTCGGAGAATAAAACACGGCGAACACTGTGATCAGTCAGTACAAGAACTGCTGGTGGTAAGGTCAAGTCATACTGAAGAGGAAAAAGGCGACGACGCCTGTCCTAGTCCCGCTTGTGTCACTACCTCCGTCGATGAGGAATGACAGAGCACCACCCAGCATAGACAGAGCCATCAGAGGAAGAGTCATAAGAAGCCATTTTCTTCGGCCCAGAGTGTCGATGCTCTTTATGGCTGGTAGACAGAAGATGAAGTTGATGGCGCCTGTTCATGTTAGCGGCATCCGGATTCAGAGATTGTCATAAACTGACCAAATGCAAGACTGTATCCCATAGCGAGAGTCTTGTTTGCACCAGTGTTGTTGAAGAGTGTGCCGGAGTAGAAGGCGATTACGTTCACTGTTGCATCTTAGTATCGGACTTCAAGACAACGAACCGTGGCAGACTCACCACCGCAAAGCTGTTGTGAAAGCGCAACCGTCGAAGTAGACATGAGCGCATTATACAGCCGACGCTGCTGAAATAACTGACAAAATTGTCTAAAGAAGTCTCGCATCGCCCACCAAAATCCAGGCGACAACTTCGCATTCGTATTGCCCCCAGCCTCGCCCATGTATTCCTGCTCAATCGACTTGTAGACAGCATACATGTCTCTCAAAGCCTGGAGATCTGTATTCCTTAGTTTGCGCAGAATTTGGAATGCTCGTTCTGGGTTGTAGTTGGGCCCTTTCATGAGGTGGTAGCGTGGTGATTCGGGACACAGGAAGAGGACTACGCCGAAGAGAATGAGGGAGGGGACGAATGGGGCGCCGTTGATGTAGTGATATGTTTGGGAGTCGGTTGGTGCTTGGGCGAAGATGAGGTTAAATGCGAAGCCGAGCATGATGCCGAAAGCGACCCTGATCCAGGTCAACACAAGAACAACCAAAACATAAGGAGGTCTTGAAAAGGGATTGGAGGCTTACCATAATTGCCAGGCAAGCACCGAAGAACCTCTCCAGAATCCTACTGCTGTCTCAGACGCCAGAATTGGCGTGCTCACGGCCTTGATCCCCATGCCTAAAGAAATTTGGTCAGCAAGAAGCTTACAGCACCTCACTTTCTTGTCCACTTACCGATCCCGTTAATTATACGGATTCCGAATAGCTTCTGCCAAGTGTCTGCCCATACTGAAGCCAGAGAACTCGCGAAAATTAGAAAGGCAGCAATTGCTAGACCTCCTCTCCGACCGTACCAGTAGTTGATTGGCAACGCCAACGGACATCCTACAGCAGCAGCAAAGAACCATGGAGAAGCATTCGTTGCGCCTAGCTGCCACTCATCAGAGGCGGCCGCCTCTTCGCTGGTGTTTTCGTTAAGGCCCCATTGGGCCTTGTACAGTGTAGCGCCGTTGAATGAAGATTGGACAAAACCTTACCAATGGTTAGTCAACTGGAGCAGCCCTTACAAGACAACAGACGCACCTTGTAATAAAGCGGCCAAAGAGACTGTGAATATGACAACTCGCATGCCCTTTTCACTGAAAGGCACATCCCGTTCTCGCCTCAATGCTTTCTTCTCATCCGGCGTGAGCTGCACCGGTAGATTACGGAACGCATGTTGCTCCTCCGATCTCGCAACTTCATCGTAGATGCGAATATCTCGTGCCACCCATGCTGCTCTGAGTAATGAGTCGTAGTTGACAGACGGCAGATACTCCTCTGCAAACCGCTTCACATCCTCTTCCAACTCCTCATCGGTGAAGTGAGCTTACAAATGGACAAGTCAGCCACCTTGAGATGTTCTCCAGCCATTAAGTTGTCAAAGCTGTAGACTCACAAAGTGGATTCTCGATAACAGCCCTGTCGTTGGCCCGCCGAGTCCGCGCCTGCGCGGAAAGGCGATTTGGTATGGATAAACTTCGAAGATGGGACACCATCGCGTTGTTCGTATAGGCAGTCAATCACCAGCTGTTTGGAGCAGCAACTCTGATCGTGCGTGGGTTGAGCATCCACGATTCAATTGACTCTCGCAGGATTCAGAAGGATGAATGAGAAAAGAAAGGGAAGTGTCGCGTGAGGCAGAACAAAGAACAGTCAGCGCTCGAAGAATATGCACATGGTCAGCAACTACTGCAGCTGAGTAGTTGTAGTAGTATGACCAACGATCGCCGAAGCTTTGACAAGGCTCCGCGTCCCACTAAGACCTGCAGGCCCGGGGATTGGGAGGCGAACAGGGGTTTCGGTAGGACAAGTGTGTGTTGATCTTGCTTCCAGCGACAGAGAGTGAATGAATTTACGGAGAATGAATGTTTTCTTCCCGGGCGGTTCCTACAGGGAAAATCTTACCCAATCTACCGTATGGTCCGTACCCATGCCGGTGGGACGACAGGATCCGCCTAACAAAGCTTGGAGTCAGCCATCCATGGAGCCCCGGATAGTGGGCTGAGAAGGATTAACAAAGCTTGGCGAGTGAGCAGGTAACCTACATGATCCAACTGGTCGTCGGAAGAGTGATGAAGAGGCCATATTCTCTTGTCTTCATCCCTAGTGTGCATTGAATTGCATGGCTTAGGATGCTGCAGCGTGCTTGTGCAAGTCGACCAGGCTCCAGCTTATGCGCGCACAGGACTCGACGAACAAAGGGCAACACACCCTCTCGCCAATTGAGGCTTTCCAGGCAGACGCGAAATGCACCGAAGCTGAGGCTCGGTCTTGTGGAAATTAGCCCATCTGCAAGCTGGTAAATCACACGATGGCATCCAGTCGTGCTTAAGAAGTGGTGAAGAAAGCCGACGACCAGGCGCAGCAAACCTTGAGCGAAAGTTGGTCAATCGCGAAGCCAAACGAGGTGAGATTCTGCTGCATCGCAAGCACGCGACCCGTAGTTCGGGTCCGAATACCAAGACTTCGCCACGACAAGGCCAGGCGATGATCCTTCGATCACAAATTCGACGTCAGTCGGTGCGTTGAGGACCCCAAGCTGGGCAAGGATTGCCATGTGTGTGGTGGACCCCCCGCATGCCGAATGATGATGCAGCGTCACATTGTTCGAAAGGCACAAGGGGTCTTGTCAGACGAACTCGGGGATTCGGAGGCGATTTGTTTCATAGTAATAGTTGTTGAAGAAAGATCGTTTCGTTCTGGTCGATCTTGTTTGGGAACAAGGAACATTCCCCGTGGCAAACCACGTGTAAGGTTCACTGTTAGAAGTGCTCCTTGGGTGATGGTCAAAATCTAAGACCTCGCCACGCTTGCCTTGATGGGTATTGCTTAATCGTTGTTGCGAAACCCTTGGGACTTCTCAAGTTGTCGTTTCAACGTAAAGTCTTGCTTTACGGCCCAGAAATCAACTGGACGTCGAGAGAGAAAGAGCTGAAGTTCGTGGCGGGAATCACCAGGCGCACTGATCCGGGCCACCCAGCAGCACTGCCTTAACGTGGAGTTTACTGTAATCAACACCCCTCGATGCTACATTCTTAGATATTTGCTCAACTTCAGGCACGATGAGGTACCAGAGACCAACACCCTTTTTCGTCAAGAGGTTTTATCAAGTTCAGACAATCTCAGCGTGCACATCAGTGAGAGTGTCATTCGCCGAGGGCCCTCAGACTAAAACACTCGATCAAGCGTTCACAGCTGAGACCGATACTGCCGACTACGGGCCCAGAACATCCGTCCATTCCTGCTTGGAAAACCATTGTTTGACAGTTTGCAGAGTCGGCGGATGATCCAACTGAAGACGATGTTCTCTTGTCAGCCATACAGTCCGTTGATCTTCATATTGATGGGGCATGAAGCTGGTATGCAAACTCACCTGATGTGGGTGGATGACCGTTGGGTCGTCTCTCCCCTCATAGCCAAACTCTTTGTAATATGCCCATGTTTCGTCCATCTGACGCTCGACTCCCTCTGAAAGGGGAATATGGGATTCTCTCGGTGGTAGTTGTACAGCTTCTGCTTTGATACCAGTAGCTTCAAAGAATGCCGCGGCCATTTCTCGAGGAGTCAACCATTCATTATATGCAACGAGGTTCTTTCCAGGTGCTTCGAGTACCAAAGCCTTGACAAGCGCTCCAGTAGCTTCTTCAGCAGCGATGTAAGGGATTTCAGCGTCGGCGGCAAGAGTGCTGATGAATTGTGCAACGCCCTCTGAGCTCTGATCGCATTGTATGAGCTCCCCCGATCACTTAGTGAGCTACAAACTTCGGGTTCTACTTACCTTGACTGGTTTCAGCATCCTGTTTGTGGTAAAGTTGCTCAGATAGTATCCAGCCTGGAAGATACTTGTCTTCTTCCATAGCTCAGGGTAGCGCTTTTCGGCATAGGACGTGGCACGAGCCTTTGAATCATAGTGGCGTACGCGGGTGTACTTTCCTTTGGACCACTTTGAAGCGTCCGATAGGCCGGAGATGACGAGTCGCTCGAGAGTAGGTGTCTTTGCAGCAATATCGATGGCATTTCGCAACTGTTGCTCTTCCTCCGCACCAGCCGCATCCAGACGCTCATCAGCAGTAGCTTGGCCATTTTCCTTGCCTGCTGGTCTATAAGACGCCCAGAAATCGGTCACCACGAAGAGAGCGTGGATGTCTTGTAAAGCAGCCTCCAGGCTCGCTGCGTTGTTGAGATCGGCCTGAACCACGTCTACTCCGCGACCAGCGAGAGATTTAGCTGTATCACTGGATACGTTTCTGGTGAGACCGCGAACGACCCAGCCCGGTTCAGCGAGAAAAGTGTCGACCACTGAGCCACCTTGAATCCCCGTTGCGCCTAAGACGGCAATAACTTTGGGAGACATCGTGTTTGCCCGATGGATCTGCAATTGGCAGTTGAGCATCAGTGAAGTTTGCCAACGTCATAGGTGAAATACGTACATAAAGATACTGATGAGGCACTAAGCGCATTCAGACTGATCAGAGACTCGGTCGCCAAGATCGTCAATCCGGGGTATCTCAAAGTCCTTTGGAAGGCGAGACGGTTCAATCGCTGTGCGTCATCCATAAAGTGTGCGTATTTGTATCATGCTGTATCTCGGATTGGCCATTATTAAGCCGCTGGATGACCAATCTACATTCTTGGCGGTGCGTGTAAGCATTGTATCGAGTTGTTTTCCACGACTGGTTAGGCTGTAGTGGTCCGACGACGTGGTGATTGAGTCCTTGAGCATAGAGGATCCAAGGGCATGCCCAAAAGATACCATTTCATTCTCTGCACTATGCTAGATGCTAAATTCCTGCAAACCATAAGCGTCAACGAGACAAAGTGAGGTTATCATGCTCCAGAACCGCTAGCTAGTGAAGAGTCGAGCTGTTTCGAAAAGCCTCGCCCATGTCAGCTACGCCCTGCGTCATAGGTGCGCAGCAATCCAGTACAAATCAGCGGATGGAGCGTCCTTTCGCCACATTGTATGAAGAATGACATTCCGGCGTAATGCCCATAGACCTTTGCACGAATGCTCAAGCAGTTCAGCGTGACATTTGGACAAGAGTCACGTGTCGTCCAGGCACGACTGCAGACGTGAATTGTTACAGGCTCCATAGTGACATGCACCACTCTGGAGTTGCACGATTAGCCCCACCACACATCAACATCAGAAGCCTCAACCGGCTCGAAGCTTGACCTGAGCATTGTAAAACGTAATGACTTGACGACTTTCTTGTATCGACCCCTGGCGACAAAGATCACACCGAAGTATTGCACACGAGGTGCCTGCACTGCAGCTCTTGAGCCAGCTTCACCATGGCTAGCAAAGCTGCTCTCAAGAGCATCAATGATGCAATCAGCAACCAGCAATATGAAGATGCCATTAAGAAGGCTAAGGCATTCTTGGAAAGGGAACCCAAGAACTATCAGGGGTAGGTCATCTTGGACTCATTGTTGACCCATATTCTAACTTTGACCAGTCATGTTTTCTTGGTCTTCGCTCTCGAAAAGCAGGGCGTCCTCGATGAGGCTGAACGTGTTTGTCAGGCGGCGACTGAGCTGAAACCACAAGATCCCCGGGCATGGCAAGGCCTCATCAAATTGTTTGAGAAGCAAGGGGCGAAGAAGTTGGTCGACTATCAACAGGTCGCGATTCGGCTCGCCCAGATCTATCATGAGGCTGAGGACATGTACAAATGTTCAGTTGTCGTGGACAAATATGTCGACTTTGTTCGTGCGAATGGCACCCCGACTCAGTACGCAGATGCCCTCTGGATACGACTGCCTGAGAGCCCTCTGTACCCCATTCTCGAGGGCCGATTCCCCCATCCGGCCAAGACCTACGAAGCTGTCGCTCACATTCTCGAGGACTTCGAGAAGAAGAAAATCAACACTCTCGTAGGCGAACGCCGCACTCGTCTGGGTGCGAGACTGGACGAAGTCAAGCTGGAGGTGAAGCGTGAGGTTTATGGGCAGAGCAAACTCGAGCACATTTTCCGACAGCTCATCAACTGGACATCTGACGACGATGTCCGGAGACAATTTGAAGAGAAGCTCCTTCGCTACTGTTATGAGAGACTCCTTGCTTCAGCTTCTGGTGATGAGAAGCAAGAATGGCAGCAGAAGGTACTTGGGCTCGCAAGCGACATGGTCGTCATTCGGCACCCGTACAAGCTCGCATGGGATATCGCAATCGATTGGAAGGACGAGAAAGAGGTCAAATCGTGGGATGTCGAAGTCTTGCGGGCCTACTGCAGCTTCTTCCCGGACAGCGATATGGCCAAGATCGTAACTGCATACCTGACCAGCACTCTGTCGCCATTCCCGAAGGAGGCTCCGAAGCCGGCAGAGGCCGAGCTTTCCGACGAGAGTGAGGACGACGAGGACGGCGGCGTACCAACGGCTTATGTCCCGCTGACCGATGAGGAGCGTCTACTCATGATCACTGAAGGTATCACTACGGCAGATTCAACACTAGCCTACCGCCTCGCAGGGGAGTACTTCCTCAGTGTGGGTGAGTACGAGACGACCGTTGAGTTCATGCGCAAGGGAAAAGAGCTTCTTGCAAAGGAACGTCGCAAGAGCGGGCTTCCTTTCTTAAACACAGAGGACGCTTATTCGCTTGCATTGGGAACTGCACTCGTCTACTACCAATCTCCCCGAAACCACCAGGACGCAAAGGCATTATTTGACAAGGTCTTAGAGCGCGATAGCAAGTCGACCCCGGCCCTTATCGGTGTCGGTCTCATTTTCGAAGAGGAGGAAGAGTACGATCAAGCTATCGACTTCTTCGCCCGTGCCTTGGCTCGTGACGGCACGAACATTCGTGTGCGCTCCGAGGCCGCCTGGGCCAAGGCTCTGAAAGGAGATTGGCAAGCTGCTAAAGACGAGCTCGAGCACTGCTTGAGTCTCTTGGAAGAGAAAGGCCGGATGGACAAACAACTCCTGGCTGACACACAGTATCGCTATGGATCTTGTATCTGGAACCTTGAACCCAGCAAGGAGGCCAGGAAGAGGCGGAAAGGCGAATGTTCATACGCATACTGGCTCCAAGCATTACGCAGCGATGTCAATCATGCTCCTAGCTATACAAGCCTGGGTGTGTTTTACGGTGATTATGCCAAGGACAAGCAGCGCTCGCGACGTTGTTTCCAAAAGGCGCTTGAGCTATCCTCTGCTGAGGTTGTGGCGGCAGAGCGTCTTGCCCGTTCTTTCGCAGCGGACGGCGACTGGGATCGCGTGGAGTTGGTGGCTCAGCGTGTTGTCGACTCGGGCAAAGTGAAGCCTCCGCCTGGATCCAAGAGGAAGGGCATCAGTTGGCCGTTCGCCGCCCTTGGTGTGGCACAGCTCAACAAGCAGGATTTTCACAAGGCTATTGTGTCTTTCCAGTCTGCTCTTCGCCTCTCGCCAAATGACTACCACTCATGGGTCGGCCTCGGTGAGAGCTACCACAGCTCTGGTCGTTTCATTGCAGCCACAAAAGCTATGATCAACGCACAGAAACTTGAAGAAGAACTCGGGGAGAAGATCGCTGGAGACGCCTGGTTCACCAAGTATATGCTTGCTAATATCAAGCGGGAACTTGGTGACTATGATGATGCCATCGAGCTGTATCGCAATGTTATGGAGACGCATTCCGCAGAGGAGGGCGTGGTTCTGGCACTGATGCAGACAATGATCGACAACGCGCTCACCTCTGTCGACAAGGGGCTGTTTGGCAAAGCTATCGAACTTGCTACTGAGACAATTTCTTTCGCTTCAGCCACCTCTCCAGAAGTCCGACAAACCTTCAACTTCTGGAAGAGTGTCGCTGAAGCCTGCTCTGTGTTCGCTTCGGTTCAGAGCAAGGTGGCAGACTTCCCTGCTGGTGAAGTCAAGGCGATCGTCGAGGGCCCTGGAGATGAAGGATTCGAGAACCTCGCAAACGTTGACAAGGTCAGGCTGGAGGCCCTGGTCTCCCAAGACCCCGACAGAGTGGACGTCAAAGCAAACTTGATTCGCTGCACCCACGCCATGATCTTATGTCACAAGCAAGCCATCGCCATATCAGCAGCGGATCTTGACGCCCAGGCTATTGGCTACTACAATCTGGGTTGGGCAGAATACCGTGCGCATGTCTGTCTGGGATCCGACAGCTCCCGCAAGGCTAGCAGCCCATATCTGCGAGGCGCTGTCCGCGCCTTCAAACGTGCCATCGAGCTCGAGGCAGGCAACTCCGAATTCTGGAACGCTCTTGGTGTAGTCACGAGTGAGGTCAATCCTTCAGTCGCGCAGCACGCGTTTGTGCGAAGTCTGCACCTCAATGAGCGTAGCCCAGTTGGTTGGGTGAACCTGGGCACACTTGCACTTCTCTCCGGAGACACGAAACTAGCGAATGACACCTTCACTCGGGCACAGTCTGCTGATCCTGACTATGCACACGCATGGCTCGGTCAGGGCTTCGTGGCGCTCATGTACGGCGATGCGAAGGAAGCACGAGCACTCTTCACACACGCCATGGAGATATCTGAAGCATCATTGTTGCCGGCTCGGAGACACTACTCGGCCTCTCTGTTCGATCACATCCTCACCGCGCCTCCAGGCCTCACCGTTGCCTCCCTCATCCAGCCCATATTCGCCCTCAGCCAAATTCGCGGTCTTCGCCCGCAGGACCTTGCGTTCAGTCACCTTTCCACCATGTTCCTCGAGCGAACACATGACAGCGTTCGTTCAGTAGATTATTTGGAAGAGATTTGCACGGCTGCTGAAGCAGACTATGAGGACACAGAGTCAGCTGAAAGCCTGGGGAGGTTCACACTTGCACGCACTGATCTTGCGAGAGCGTACCTTGCAGCTGGATCGTACGAGAAGGCAACGGAATGCGGTGAGATCGCATTGGACCTCAGCAGCGATGACTCGGGGAGCGAGCTCACTGCGGAGCAGCGCAGACAAGCACGTCTGTCAGCCCATCTGACCGTAGGCCTCGCAAAGTACTTCGCCAACAGCTTCGACGAGGCGTTGACGTTCTTCGAGAGCGCACTGGAGGAGTCGAACAATAACCCAGACGCAACATGTCTCCTCACACAGGTACTTTGGGCGCAAGGTTCAGAGTCATCTCGCGAAAAGGCCCGATCAGCGCTGTTCGAGGTGATTGAGAGCCACCCCAGTCACGTCCAGAGCATCCTGCTTCTGGGTGTTATCGCCCTCCTTGACAACGATGAAGACAGCTTGGAAGCTGTGACGGAAGAGCTTCTCGGCTTGCGTACGAATGATAAGGTCACCGATACGGAGCAATCCCACGTAGGTGAAGTCCTCCGGGCCATCGCCACACTTGGAGAGGGAAAAACTCAGGAGGATCTGGTCACACAGGTGCAGAACGATGTGATGCTGCACCCCTATCTGCCGCACGGCTGGTCGTCTCTTGCGCAAGTTACGGGCGATTCGCATGCAGCGCAAATGGCCCTCAAGGTGGCAAGGAGAGGTATCCCGCCAAGGGGAGTGCTTGATTGTCAGGATCTGGCGAGGGCCCATGCTGGTACTGGCTCAGTTGCGGATGCGCAGCGGGCCGTGCTGTTGGCACCTTGGGAGAGCTGTGGCTGGGAGTCGCTCGAGGCCGCGACGGTCAGTCTGTAGTTGACCATAGAAGATCAAAAGACGTAAAATGCCTGTATGCATTTTTCGCCGAGTGATGTGTACCGTGTCAGTGTCTCTCCATTAAGATGATGACCTGCAGTCATCCATCACGCAGTGTCCGTAAGACCATTGCGAGCTGCGGTCTTCAGCCTGTTGAGACGACCCTCTGACCACGCTTTGTGCCACGCCTCGATCTTGCCCCCTAGCAACACCGTGGTTTCTGGGGAAAGCAGCACCGTTCCCCTCGCGATGACAGTGCCGGTCTTCAAAAGGATCTTCTCCCCAATGGACGTCTTTCCGATGCCTATTCCTGGGACCCTCTTGAGTTCCATAGCGAACATCTTCTTCCCAGCGCGATCCTGCAGGACGAGACGATGCACAGTGTTGGCGCCTCCTGAAGGGGCTGCAGCTGGAGAGCTGCTCTCGTCATCATCCGCCCTCACTCTGATCACCTCTCGTCCCCGGGTCGTCTCTCCTCTCTCGACGGCCTCGAGGTCTTCAGCTTGATTCCATCGACTGCGAGTCAGATCCTCAATATCTAGGATTTGAACATGAACGGGTCGCGTCAAACGGACTTCCTTAGCCTGGACAGCAGGTTCGGGTAGGTTTGAGATAGCTGAGTTGTCGATCAATGAGGATGTTGTGATATCTGCTGCCAGTAGACGTGCTTTTGCCGTAGCTATTAAAGAAGGCAGAGGAGGTGGTGGGTTCCGTGATGTTGTGAGCGTGGTCAGAAAGTCGGACGCAGGAGGAGGGAGGTTTTGGGTGAGTATTGCAGATTTGAGCTGTGCGGTCGAGTCCATTGTCAAAATATGACGGAGTTCTTGTAATGCCACACTCCGTTCACCTCTTCTTCCTGCTCTCTTCGCTGTCCTGCTATCCCAGTATTTGATGACTTTAGTCGCCGTAACGCGAAGTTGTTTTAAGGTTGCTGGACACGGCAAGCGCACTGTGCATGTGAATTACTGCCAGCATTCAACCCCACCAACAAAACGTGAAGCTTGTCCCCTGCGACCCCTGTAACTTCAGGACAGCTCTCAGGAGCCGCATCTCGACTTCGAACCACGATCAGCACCGACTTCACCTCCAACTCTGCCGTCTTTTCCGCTCAAAGACACCCGCCACAATGTCAACGATAGCCTCGCCTCGCGATCCCTCAAATTCGCTACGCCGCTTTCCATCTGGAACCCCAACTTCCTCCACCCGCCCGTCCCTCGATGCCGTCCGCTCAACAGTCACATCTCCCGTCCAGGCATCACACCCACCGCCGTCCGGAGGCGGCACAGCAAAGCGCTCGAATCGCAAGGCGCTTCGCGAGTACTACAACCTCCGCGCACCGAGGATAGAAGTCCCGGACTCGGAGGTTCCAGCAAGTGAGATCGACGAACCGGGCTTCGAGGTAGATGCGTATGTCACGAAGGTAGTCGCGGAGAGTAGCTTGGAGGAGCTGTTAAAGCTGTATACGAAGGTCCTGGGGGAGGTCAGAGCATTGGATGCGGAGAAGAAGGCGCTTGTCTACGACAACTACAGCAAGCTGATCACTGCTACTGAGACAATCAGCAAGGTACGTGAGCTGACGGTGTTCGGCCCGTGACAGACAGCTAACCACCATCGACCACAGATGCGTGCGAACATGGATCCCCTCAACCCAATGGCCTCAACACTCGACCCTGCGATCGCACACATCTACTCACAAGCTTCCTCCATCCGCGACGACCTACGTCAAGCCGTCCCCGCCCCAGACTCAGAAGAAGGCCGCCGCCGCGCTGCCGAGCTCAGAAGGCGACGCACAAAGGAGCTTGCCACAGAAGCACTCGGCACACCGGATAAGATGCGCGCGTTGGTCAAGGAAGGGAAGCTTGAGGAGGCCAAGGCACAGTGGGAGATGCCGAGGAGATTACTCGAGTCGTGGAAAGAGAAAGGGGTCGGGGGTGACGATGTCGGAAGGTGTATCGAGGAAGGAGACGGAGTTTTGAGTGCTTCAGGTGGAAGCAGTGAAGTCAGTTCAGCAAGACCGTCGAAAGATGGACGATAGGCTGGGTGGGGATTTCTGGACATTTGATACCAAGCAAGCGCTGCTATTATCTACTTATGCTGTCCCAATACATATAAAGGGGGTTTATCACTACGAGAGCTCTTCCACCGAGTATATCCTGAAGGGATCCGCATCAAACTCGCTCATCATGACGTCCGCCTCCGGCACACTTTTTTGCAATTCCTGCTTCAGCTTCGGCTTCAGGACATCCCTGAGGTAGCCCCTCTCGGAATTGCTGTGGAAGACCTGCACCAGTGTTCTGCCTTGCTGGATGGCCCTCAATGCCGAGTGGTGGCTCGTCTCGCCAGTGACCAATAAGTCCACGTCTGCATTCTTCAGCACATCATAGCCACTGCCCGCGCAGACACCGAAGCTGCCGACCTTGGTGGTCTTGACATCGGCGCCAACAGGACTAGCAACCATGATGTGCTTGAGACCGCCGAGCTTGGTGGCAAGGCGCTGCAGGATCTCGACGAGCGGGACCTTGGTGTCAGAGTCAAAGTGGCCAATTGCGCCGTAGCCAGCGGGAGAGTGAGACTCCGGGGCAGTGGTGCAGGGAGAGGCGAAGCTGCGCTTGGCAGAGACGTCTCCGGCGACGATGTCCGCAAGCCAGGTGTTCAGACCTTCGGGGGCGGCATCAACAGCGGTGTGAGGGCAGTAGACAGCCACGCCAGCCTTAGCAAGATAGAGAAGAGTCGCTTGTTGAGGGTCTTTATTGGTGATAGACTTGAGACCCGAGAAGATGAAAGGGTCTGACACAGTATGAGAAAATTGCCCAAAGTTTTGAGAAGCTAGGAGGAAGCAGGATACTCACGATAGCTGACAATAACGCTGGCGCCGTGGCCAATAGCATCGACGGCGACTTGGAACGTGAGATCATTGGTGAGCATCACCACAGGCTTGTGCTTCTTGGTGTCCTGCTCAGAGTTGTCGACCAGAAGTCCAACATTGTCCCATCGCCTGTCAGCGAGCTCCTCGGGGTAGCTAAGCTGAATGTTAGTGAACCTAACCATGAGAGTATTGCATTTGCATGGAAAGTAAAAAGGCATACAGCTTCTTCATGGCGTCGACAACAGCGCCGGTGAACCGCGAAGGCTCGACCTGCCAAGCACCCCATGAGCCTCGATCAGACATATTGTCTGTACTGCGTGATGTAGTCGAAGAGAACGGTCTAGTCGTGGCTCCCTGATATCCTAGCGGTTTTGAGAACCCCGAGAAGGAGACTGGGAATCGAGCGGTAGTGATTGTGTGTCTGAAAGCAGAGCGTAACGAGACTCTACTCATTTCAATCCTTAATGTTGTATAATCTCACAGCCCAATGGCTTTTGTAGTCAGAGAAGTTGAAGTAGAAGCAATCATCAGCTAAAAGGTCGGAACTCACTAGCAGCTCCAAGTGGACCACCGTCGCTGGTCCCTGAAAGATGAGCTCATACCGTGCCAACAGTGCTTTTCGTACTGTCTGACCGCCCAAATGAGGGCCCTGCATTTGTCAAGAGCCTCAGCCGAATGCGACCCCACGACAAGCATCTAATCAATCTCATCTTTCCAAACTTTACACATTCATTAGTCCCCCCGAGACTTCACGCAAATAGTCACGATGGCAGAAATCACAGAAGCATCTTTGAAGAACATCATCGCCGAGCGCCTTAAGGCTGTTCACGTTGAAGTGACAGACATGTCTGGTGAGTTCTCACGATCTGGGGACCCATGTCCAAACAAATCTCAGGTATACTCGTACTGACTCACTCACGCAGGCGGATGCGGCCAAGCTTTCACAACTTTGATCGTCTCACACCAGTTCCGTGGCCTCAACTCACTCAAGCGTCACCGTCTCGTCAACGCCGCTCTCAAGGAGGAAATCGCAGTCATCCACGCATGGACAGCCAAATGCCAGACGCCCGAGGAATGGGAGAAGGACAGCGCTGCGGCACCACCAACGGACGGAACAGTTGCTGGACAAGTCGAAGGCACAGATGCATGATTGAGGCTTTGAAGTTAGGGCCGAACAGGCGACTAGAACAGTTTCTGTTTACGTGTTACGGTCTGGGAAGCAAGAGAGGCGGTGGTTATGATCTCATCTGATTCTCGGCTGTGTCCATCTGACGAAGGCGCAAGCTCATCACTCTTGTATATACCCCTCCTGGGCGCCGTATACGCCGCGAATAAACGACAGCATGCAATATCCCATCCCATTTCGCTTTTTGCAAAATTAGACTCAGTGAAGGCGATCACCTTACTCACGCCCCGGCTAGAACAGGCCCAGCAAGTCCTCGCTATCCTTCTTTGGCTGGCTCCCGCCCCCTTGCGTATTCTGCAGCTGCATCGCCGCTGGCAGCGGCTCACTTTGCTGGCTGCCTCCGAAGCCCATCCCATCGAAGCCATTCATCAGGTCATTCATGTTGTTACTCTCCGAGCCCATGCCTGCGCCGGGGCTGCTGCTGCTCGCGGCAGGCGCATCAAACATGCTCATCATGTCAGCCATACCTCCAGAAGCTTGGCCTCCGGCCGGACTAGCTACGCGATCAGGGGTGGCAGCTGCGCTATTCTGCTCATGTGAAGCAGGTGCCGCGCCGTCGAAGTCGATGTCCAACAGGTTTTCAACATTGTTCTGAGAAGAGCCACCGGATGTGCCGTTGGCGCCTGCTCTTGCCGCTGCCACGGATGCGGCAATAGGCTCGTCGGTGGCGTTCTGACGTTGTTCCTGGATAGCCGCGCGTTGAATTTCGTCGGCGCCGAAACGCCCCTTGCCAACGAACGACTCTGGGGGTTTGTGGTAGACAGATGCCAGCGTTGACAGCTCTGTCAGCAGTTGTTCGAGTAGCGTGGGCGGCAAGCTCGTCATAGTTGTGGTAATGGCCGGCTTCTGTGACAGAACGATATTCTAGTGGCGCGTTAGGCTCGCTCAAATCTTACGACGCCCGGCGGACTTACCTTGGCGACGTCAAGGTCCCCTGAAAGAAGACGCCAATACACATATGCCCTGTCACGAATATCCGGGTTGTCGTTCTCTGCTGTCGCGGACTGCAACACCTTTTGCACGAGCCCCTGGCTGCTGCCTGGCTTCTTTAAGAACAGCTTGACGACAGCTGTCAGAATCTGTAGTTGAGTCTGCAACTGTTAGCCTTATTCTGTCTATCCGAAAAGGAGGTTCGGACCCTACCTGTGTGAACTCTTCCATAAAAGCCTCAACGAAGCTCTCCAGGATCTCGTCCGCGTTGCTAATCTTCTCTGCGTATTCTCCTACAATCCAGATGAGTGCACTACGAGCGTCGGGTTCATCCAATTCGTCGATGTGTTGGCAGAGCGTGGGAATCACACCCTCGAAGCCCGGGTATTTTCGCAGAATATCCTTGGCCACCACCACTACCTCCTGGACAACGTAGTTGACCTTGGTCGATATGAGGTCCTCGAGTGCTGTCACGCATTTGGCGCTGGCGCTCTCAAGTTTGATAGCGACCTGACCGATGGCCTTGACTGAGCGGCGCACGAAGTCCATATCCACCTCCAGGGCGTACTCCTTCAGTTCCGCGAGCAGTTGCTCATAGTTCTTCTCGTTGGCAATCCGGACCATAATTTCAAGCTTTTGAAGTTTGACGTATGGCGGGTCGTTGTACTTGCAGAAGAACACCCTGAGTTCCTTGCTCAGAATATCAGGTTTCGCTTGTAGGAGAAGATCGATGTTGCGGAGAGCCACGTATTGCACCTCGGGCTGCGATGCCACCAGTGTGACTGCTCGCGTTAGTTATCGCGCACAAGGACGAGTCGGGATTGCGCTTACCGAGTGGTGGTGCCATCTTCTTGAGATATGAGCTGACAAGTCTCGTCTCCAGGGACTTCATGTGAATGAACACAACCTTGACGGCCGCCAAGACGACACTCGGGTTGACGTGCTGGAATTGCGGCGCAACCCTCTCACAGATATGCTCCGCTTCCTTGACATCGTTTGGCGAGTAGTCTGCCAGTGTCGAGAGGATCGTGACGCGTCCCCATTCCGTGCACTCGTTGAGTGCCAATAGCAGTTTCTTCAGAGTTGGTGGCGTGACCACGAGTGCTCGTGTCTCTGGTGCCGTCTCGGCGATCTCGGACAGAGCCGTAACTGAGTTGGCAACGACCATAGGGTTGGGATCTCCGATGAGTTCCTGCAGCGACTCGAGGAAGCCGTTCTCGATACACATCGTCGGATTGAGGTCGAAAAGCTTCGCGACGCAAATGGCGGCGGTCTTGCGGACGTACGGTGACTCGTCTCGTAATGTCTTCCGCAGCGGTTCCTCCATATAATCGACCATTTTATCGACGCGAATGCAGCCCATCGTCCGGATCGCGAGCGCTCGTATCAGTGGGTTCGGGTCTTCTGAGTCCTGTACAAAGGTGTTGACAGCTAGGATGCATAGGTCGGGGTGTGATTTGGCGTAGTTCCTGGCCATGTCAGTCCTTTACAATCGAGTACGAAGCGCACTGTAGTTCTCGTACATGAGGTAGAGATAGACGAGCTTCTTCTGGTCCAGATCGGCAGTCGCAATGTTCTTGAGCACGTCTGGGAACAAAGCGGACACATCCTTGCCCAGCGTCATGGCCATGATGGTCTTCTGGATGGACTCCTTCCGCTCGTAAGCATACTGGGAGACCAGACCCGCCCTCAACTCAAAGGTTTCGCCCTTCCGGGGTACGGCGAAGGCGCCGCGGATGCGGTTGACCGCCATCGTCAAGGTCGAGGGGCAGCGAGCTTGTGGAGGGGCAGAGTGTCTTTGCTTTGTGTTTCGGGTGGTGCCGTTTTGGCTGGCGCAAATGTGATTTCCGCTATAATCTCGAGTTCGATGAGCTCGTCCCGTATGATAGGCGTTCAGATGTCCCGGCGAAGAAGGATTGGTGTTGAGATTGCTTCGCCAGGGTTGATACGAATACCGTTGAGACGATGCTAGGCTGAGTGACGGTCAATGGTGGGCCACCTCACCCCTAACGTCTGGAGCCTTTCGCACTCGCCAGCTGATTAGTCACCCAAATCGACCTCGCACTGTACAACCACAGTCCTCATCTACCATTCGCCTGACCTCGACAAATCTAAGAAATGTCGAGAGTCTAGAACGTGGCCCATCGTCCATCCAAGCTAGTTGGCAATGGTAAGATGAGTTTGCATTCAAGTTACGAGCTACGACTTACAGCTATGCCCAGGCAAATTTCCCGAACCTTCGGCGCCTCTTCATCGAGGCGCGAACCGATGACGAAGAAAGGGAGGTGTCGCGAAAAGCGGTAAGTTCTGAAAAATGTTGTTTGCACTCAAACTGATTTCAAGCAGTTCTACAACGCGGTTCTATTCATGGGCTCTGTTGCTGTCTTTAGCTTGATTGGGCAGAAGCTCAACGCAGGCAAGTGACAGAGTTCAGGCATCGCAAGGCGTTCAAGGATTCGGTGTTATGGGCGGCGCAAGGCCACAATGTACTTTTAATGCTTTTATGGTATCAACAGATAGGCTATTCGAGATCTTCTCCGTCCAGTTCAGCTATCTCACCGCCGGCAGGTTTGCTTGTCTCGGCTTTGGCCTCTTGCTTCCGCCACAAGCCAGCGAGAAACTCGTTGGTGCTCGCCTCGTCTATACTTTTATCCTCTCGCTTCTTCAGGAACCGCGGGAACCTAAGACTCAACCCCCGTTCGTCGCTCACCAATCCGATAGCCGCCGAATACGTTGGGCTGATGGTGATGTCCGCAAAAGCCATCTCCCACACCTCTCGTGGCTCGAACCAGACATCCGGATGTCCAGGATAGTCAACGAAACTGGGCTTCTCGAATTTGACGTTCTTCGGCTCGCCACTGATTGAGCCATCGTCGTAGAACTCTTTGTTCGCTTTGTAGAAGGAGTCGGTGAAGCCGGATATGCACTTGCATACAGCCTCCAGCGATCCGCTCTCTTCATTTCGCACCGCGAGCAGGACTGGTGACCACCACTTAGCTTTTCGTCCCTGTCCATGCCAGCCTGCAACTGGGATGAGATCAAGTGTATCAAAGGTCGAGTTGTAGTCTTTCTTGACTTTAAGCCACGAGTCGAGTCTCTTGTCAGGCTCGTATGTAGCCAGGAGAGGCTTCCGTCGCGTCTTCTTCTTGGGCTCGCCGTCGCCATCGCCGTTGCCCTTTGCTTTAGCCTTGCTGCGGCTCTTCGACTTCGGAGTCGCCAGTTTCTCCGTGGTCTCGGCCGGCTCATCCTCCTCGTCTCCGTTGTAGGCCAGGGTGGGCAGATTATCCAATATCTTGACCATGATCCCTTCGCATTTGATGTCTGTAGCAGCTTTGAAGAACTCTAGCACTGTTTCCGAGTCATTCGAAGTGGCGTCCAGGCTCTTCACCCAGGTGAAATGATGGGGTATCTCGATAAATAATGATCGCAGAAGTTCTCGACGCTCGCGGAAGGGCCGATCTAGGAGGGGTTGTCCGTTGAGAGCCATCAAATCAAATGCAAACATACAGACGTCGACCTTGATGCTGCCAATGTCGACATCTTTCCGAGCGCGATTCGTCAGCGTTTGGAAGTTTTTCAAGTCGCCCGAGTCTCGATCCACAGCAACCACCTCGCCTTCCATTATGAAGCTGGACACACCATCGCCCCTTATCTTTGGGACCAATTCGACCAGATCCGGGTACTTGTCGGTCATCAGTTCGAGGTGACGAGAGAAGATGGACACCTTGCCCTTCTCGTCGCAGTGAATTTGAGCTCGTTGTCCGTCATACTTGAACTCGCAGGCGAAGTCTCGGCCTTGTAATTTTGTGAGCATTTCTGACAGGTCGCGAGTGATGCTCCCGAGCATAGGACGCAGGGGGACATGCAAGGTCAGTCCGCAGCGAACCAGCAGCTCCTCGGAAATACCAATCTCAAGCAGCACCGGGATCAGATCATTGTAGTTCGGTCGCCTTGCAAAGCAGGCTTTGACGATCTCTTCCGATTTCCCCCAGACTTCCGCAAGGTCCTCTTTCTTCAGCTTGGCGAGTTCAGAAGCTGATTTCACGGGAAAGTCGGCTCCAGGGGGCCGGGACAATAGGAATGCTCGGGAGAGAGCAATAAGCATGGTGGTCTTTACGGCTCCGATTCGAAGCTGAAGGAGAAAAGTCAGTCCAGGCTGCTGTTTAAAAAGTAACGCTCGATACTTACATGTTGGCAAAGGGTGCGCACCACGAACCGACTCTCCTCGCCGCCTCGCGCATCTTGCAAGAGACGATCCACAAGACGTTGCTTAGCCTCACCGCTGCCTTGGCCCTGGCTATTCGCAATCTTCACCAAGTTCTGATACACTCCTTTGATCGTCAGAGGTCTGGGCTTCCGTAGTGTGAAGCTCTGCTTCTTCTTGGCTTCGAATGCGACGTCTCCAGCATCCCCGTACTTGTCGTAGATCGCCTTGAGCGCCCGATTGTCCAAGCCGCAGACCTGTCTGAGGGCTTTCGAAATGGCTGAGCCCCCGAGTCCCAGCTCAAGCGAGATATAAGGCGGCGATATTGAGTTTGTTGCCAACCATACCTAGATTATCAGCACCCAAGCTACTTGTACGCGATGGCGACTCACTGCTGGCAGAAGGCTCGTAGGGTCTCCTTCTATTAGTAGTCTTAAGCAGTTGGTCATGGTGTCAACGATTTTAATGCGACTATTGGTCGCGCTCGCCAACACGAAACATCTTGTGAGGAGTGCATAAGAAGCATCGCCCGCTTCTGAATTCCAATGTTTCTGTAGTTCTGGTATGTATTGGGAAGGTTGGAAAGAGAGCGGCGACTCATCCAGCGGGATAGAGCTCGTCGTTGTGTCATCTGCATTTCCAGCCGACTGAAGTGTGAGTGTCTTTGGCTTTTGGTCGTGTTGTGCAGGTTGTACTGCATCTCGGAGTTTCTGATCCTCATTCGAGTCCGTCTTGGGCTCCGGAGCATCACCTGCCTGCGTAGGGACCGCATTTACGCCGCTCTCTTCAGCAGCTTCCTTATCCCATTCCGCTTGGAGCTTGCGTGCTAACTCTTCATCGGTCAAAGTCGCACTCTCAGGATTAGAGCTCTTCGTGGTGCTTCCGTCATTTTCATTCGCATTCTCGGCGTTTCCCGCGTGTCCATTTTGTCTCTGCTTCGAAAAGAAATACTCCAATCCTTTGGCTGGACTACTTGTCGTGCCATTGCTGTTCAGCTTCCTCTTCTTCGCCGGACTCGACATAACCATTCGGATCTTTGGGCCATGTGAGGCCGCCAGAAACGCAAATTCGGCTTATTTGAAGCGAGTTTATGAGATTTTTATTGCAAAAGAAAGTCACTCGGCTTAACATGAGATCACATCTTCACGCCTCAATTACACGCGCGCGCAACTCTATGACGATCTAAACGCGGTAGCACGTGACCCTCTATTTCTGGCGAATGATGCTCGGCGCGGAACAAGGCCAGTCCCGCCAGTCTAACCCCCCACGGAGCAACACACAACCATACCAAAATTTGGTCTTCTGCCCCGCGCCATCGCGAAGAGAGCCATCCTCGACGAATTAATCACCCCTCGCCGAGCCAACGAACCGTCACCATGAACGGCGAAGACCCCTCGGAGCGCCCTAGCTCGATCACGACCATTATCAACGGTCTCGAGCGATACAACCCCGAAGCTGTTGGCCCTCTTGAGGCATACCTACAGGAGCAATGCGAACAGAAGTACTGCGATTGCAATGCGAACCGCACTCTGCTTAAATTGTGAGTATGGCGAATGCGAATCGAGAGTCCTATCATTTGCGAGATGAACAACATGTCAACGTTTCCTATTACCTGACAGCAACTACTGTTGCATTTGAAGTTATTTATTAGCTCTATCTGATACCGTGTCCCTCGGCGACAAAGTTGCGCTTGCCTTCGTTGCTCTTTGCTAACTTTGGAACAGATACCAGCTCAACCCGGATCGCATCAAGGATGAGGTCATCACCAATATTCTCGTCAAGGCCATGACTCAGTTCCCTTCATCTCAGTTCACACTCGCCCTCCACCTCATCAACCCTACCACCGCATCGACCGGCGAGCTCCACGAAGCCCTCACGAAATTGCGCACTCTCAACTCGCAGCTCGAGGGTGCCCAGTACGCCCGTTTCTGGGGCACACTCGACGGAGATGATCTCTGCG
This sequence comes from Sarocladiaceae sp. CBMAI 1973, assembly GCA_021347865.1. NCBI lineage: Eukaryota > Fungi > Ascomycota > Sordariomycetes > Hypocreales > Sarocladiaceae > Sarocladiaceae sp. CBMAI 1973. The sequence goes on from WNLN01000307.1 coordinate 26,224, forward strand.
CCGATCTCATCGCTGATATATCCGGCTTCGAGGAAATGATCCGCCACCGTATCGCCCTCCTCGTTTCACAGGCTTTCCGCGAGGTGCAGCTGAGCCACCTCGAGTCGTGGCTGGGTCTCGATGGTGAGGAGGCGAAGAAGTTCGTGACAGAAGTGTGCGGCTGGACCGTCGAAGGAGATGGCGCCGTCAAGATTCCGTCCAACCCGGAGAACGAGGCCAAGAAGGCAGAAATCAGGGAGGATGTCAACGTTGACCAGTTTTCGAGAGTCATCCGGAGGTCGTGGGAGGACGTCATGGCGGCTGGCTTGGCTTAAGCGAATAGACTTGTCATCAGCATGGAATTGCTGGTGGTAGACATGATGGCATGTAAGGGGCTAAAAGGCGTTCGTTGGCTTAGAAATCCAAATGACTGGTCTTTCGCAGGGCCAGATGCAAATTCGCTGACAGCTGCACTATGCTAAATTGTGATATGCACGAATGATCAACTGTTCGTTATTCCTTGGACAGCTCTTCCCACTGCACTCCAGCCCACTCCTCAACGTACCCAACTTGGCCGACGTCGGCGGTGGACGGCAAACAATCCCTCTCGCATACACCAACGATAATGGTTCCCCACTCCATGCCGTCCAGGCTCATGTCGTCAGCCTCGAGCTCTGTGATGGCGTTAGGAGTCATCTGCACCTCAAAGGTCCTTCTGCTGCCACAGTTGGAGCAACCCGGCATCGTGCTCTTCGTGAGCTTCTCTCCCACTTCGTCTGTCTTGCTGTAAAGTAAAGGAGCGCCACCGTGCTCGTATCGAATGACTTGATCGGGGTTCTGTGACATCCTGTCGGCGAACTTTTGGAATGTGCTGTCCATAGCCGACTCAAATGCTTCACGATCAAGTGCTGAAGGCTCTGCGGCATCGGCATCCTCCATACGAGCATTGTCTGGGACGGCCGTCGGCGTTGGCTCCAGAGTTTCAAAGTCTGCATCGGCCAGGTACAGAGTCGGGTATGCTTGGGGCAGAGCATCGGCTGCAGGCCAAGGTTCAGCTGGCGGTGGTGGCTCTCGTGGTGTATTGTTCAGCGATAAGGTCTGTGCGAACGTTTTCGGAAGTGACTCCTCGGCTTCCTTCATCACAGCCTCTATATTCGTCGGCTGTGCAGCAAATGGGTTTGCGGGCTGCGTTGGAGAGCTGAAGGGATTTGCTGGCGCGGCACTCGTGCTGAAAGGGTTCGCATTACTTGAGAAGGGATTGGCGCCTGCTGAGCCGCCCAGCGGCGATTTGCCGCCAAACAAAGCATCACCTAGTGCAGGCGCGCTCTCCTTTTCCAATACCTCTTTTCCTTCTTCTTTTACTTCGGCGTCTTTTTCCGGTGCGTTTGCTGCTGTGTCCTCCTTCCAAGCTCGCACCGCCCTGAGCGCTCTGATGCTGCCAGCCTTCCGGCGACAGGTTGCGTTGCGACACGCGAAGATGTATAGCCGCCGTTCATGGTTCGGAAACTTCTCTGGGAGCTCGCCGTTGAGCTGAAGGAGGAGAGCCATAAAGCTCTTGCAAATCTTGCATCGTGCAAAAGCTGCTGTCGGAGGCGCATCGGGGTCAAGCCAGTCCTAACAAGAGTGTCTTAGTATGGAAGCTACCAGGATCGGTACTCTGGAACTCACTGGTCGACCTCCTAATCTGCTGATGGTGTCCTCATCCGCATCTCTAGAGGCATAGCCCAAGAGGACGGTTGTTTCCTCAAACTCTCCGTCAGAGGAGTCCGAATCGTAGCCAGTCATCTTGATGTGGTTGTTGTCTTGTGATTCTCGATGGTGGGGTCAAGAATTTTCTGGGACTTTCACGATGGACCCTGCGCGGGGCTTATCAACGATAAGACGACGTCAACTGAGAAACTGAACACAATGGCAACGGTCATGAAATTTTGTTCATCTGAGTGGTCACATCGATGTCTATCTCTAGTTTATCTAGCTTGGTATCCTTACATGTGATCGTCAGGTCCGTCCATTCCTGGGCCGGGTCCGCCCGCCCTGCCCATTTGCCTTGCCTTCAGAAGCTCGTCGCAGAGGAGCAAGTTCGCGGCAATGCTGGAGCTGGACGCAACACAGTTCCTGAGCACCCTGAAGGAATCATAAACACCCTTGAGCTCAGGATCCATGGGCTCGCCAGTCTCCAGGTCAAGGCCAACAACATCGCCGTCAGCAACTTCATCGCGCAGAGCCGCCACTGTATGATGATTAGCATGCAGCAAAGTAATTGGGAACCAGCTTGAACTTACGGGCATCCTGGACATCATGTCCGGCGTTCGCAGCCAAGGTCTTGGGAATAACAAGGAGGGCATCGGCGAAAGCCTCGATACCGAATTTGGCTTTGCCCTTGACTGTCTTGGAGAAAGCATCGCTCTTCAAGTGAGATGCGCAAGCGACGTGGAAGGCACCACCTCCGGGCACCACGCTTCCGTCCACGATCATGTTGTAAACACTGCGGAGACCATCCCTGACGGCATCGGTGACCTGTGCGATGGTGTGCTGGTTGGGTCCCCTGATCATGAGAGTGACAGACTTTGGGTCCTTGACCTCCTCGACGAATGTAAACTTCTCCTCGCCGAGAGTCTGCTCATAGACGAGACCAGCCCAGCCCAGAACATCGGCGGAGAGATCCTCCACGCTGTTTTGTGCGGTTCCGCCGCAGATGAGCTGCAGACGCTCCATGTTCCTGCGCTTCGCACGACGCAGGGCAAGAATACCGTTCTTGGCCAGTACATCGAGGGAGAGCGGGTCGATGCCCTTCTGGTTGATGATAACGAAGTTCTTCTTGCCATCATTGCCACAGACCTCCTTCTTCAGGTCGACGATCTTCTTGAGCTTGGCGTCGATGAAGCGGCGCTCGCTCTCGACAAGCTTGTCGCGCTGATCAGCGCTTGAGTAGAAGAAACCGGAGTTGATCTCGGTCTTCTCGTACTCGAGACCAATATTCATCGTCAAGATGAAGCAGTTCTCGAGACGCTTGGGCATGTCGGGATGTCTTGCGCCGTGGTCAAGAGCAAGACCACGGATAAGCTGGGTGTCTGCGGCGGAACGATGTTGCATCTTCATGATTTCGACCATGTGGAGGTCAGGCTTTGCAGGTGCCTGATAGATGGCGAGAACAGCATCGACAATGTCTGGCGTCAGCTTTGTCGCGAGTGAGCCGTTGAGCTTGGTAGCCAGGGATGTGCGCGCAACGTTGAGGAGGAGCTCGCGGTCGACTTCCTTAGGGAGCTTGAAATCGTCGAGGAACTATGCCACAGTCAGCGAGGCGGTGCGGCGATGTGGTACGGGAAACAAACCTTGAGTGCCTCTGCTTTCGCGATGTCAAATCCATCTGTGATGATTCTCGGGTGCAGACCCTCGGAAATATAACGATCGGCTTGTTTGAGAAGCTCGCCGACGAGCAGCACAACAGATGTGGTACCGTCGCCACAGATGTCGTCCTGCGCGGTCGCAGCTCTTGCGATCATGACTGCGGTAGGGTTCTGGATCTGCATCTCGCGGAGAAGCACGTTGCCGTCCTTGGTAAGCTTGATCTGAATTCATATATTCGTCAGCTCGAGCTCGAGGGGGTAATGTCGCAGGAAGTTGTACCTGTCCGGCGCCGTCGACAAGCCTGGTTATTATTAGCATTGGAGATCAGATACGGCAGACGGGTTGACAAACATCTTGATTGTGCCTCGAGGGCCCAGGTTGGACTTGAGGACATCCTGAAGGCCTTCACCAGCACTGATGTTGACCTTCAAAGCTTCGCCCCGCCTCTGTGGATGGGTTAGCAAGGGACGACAGGAAGGAGCTGCGCGGGCAACGAACTCGGGACTCAGCCTTCGGGTTGAGAAGCTGCGCTGCCGACATGTTGGATAAATAGATGGATGTCGGAAGATGATAGGAGTCGGGAAGGGCTCGGTCGGGACAAATTCGCGACCTCGTGAGCAAGTGTCGTCGGATCGGGAGGCCAGGTACAGGAGGTGAGGTACACCTTACGCAGGCAGGGACTTTTTTCTGCCAGGCTGCGGTTGTGAGGGCGGTGTGGGGCCACCGTGGGGTTGCTGGAAGCTTCACTATCGCACGCCAGGAACCAACCACTTAAACGGTCCTACGTCGTCAGGACTGTCACTTGGCACCACATTTTGAAGTCACAGCTGAAAAGGAAACGTCTGCTCCCAGAAACTTGGTCGATTCATCATGTTCCTAATTACCGAAAAACAGCAAATAAGACCTCGAGAGCTAGATCTCTTAGATCCGCGTCAAACTATCGAAGTGCTTTGCTTCAAATCAAGAACCGATCAACCGATATTCGCCTACCAATAAATCAAAAAGAGATGAACCCCGGAAACCCATTTGTCGTCCCATATACCCAGCCGCAAGCGGCGTGAGGAACGCGGCGCCAGCTCTTGGCCACCGCATCCCAAAATTAACAGCCTCCGAAGTGGCGAGAAGAGTAAGAGCACAAGTGACACGCTACAAACGCTCCGAAAGCAAGTTCGCGACCCAGGCTTCGAAGTAACGCCAGGCTATAGGAATACACGCATGAAGGTGATAACGAAGCTGAGAACATATTACATGGCGAACATGTCGTCCGGCTCGCCGAACATGTGGACTGTGTCGTCGTACTCCTCACTGGACTTGTGATTGAGGAGCATGCTCGGGGCGTGGTCCAGCTGAACGAAGCTCGGGTCGTCATCGCCAAGGTGGAACATGAGCTCATTGAATTGATCGTCCACAGACAAAGGCACTGAGTCATCGAGGCCTGAGTGGCTTCCGAAGCTTTCAGGGCTCAGAGTGTCGAGACTCGAGTCAAACTGGCCAGACACCTGAATACCTGAGAGGTTGCCCGCGCGAATGTCGAAAGATGTAAGCGCAGCCGGCGACGGCGACTGAGAAAGCTCGGGTGGGGTGTTGTGGTGGCTGCCCATGCTCTTCGCGGGGGACGTCGGCTGTGAAGACAAAGCTTCCATGATTTCCTGCGGCGACACGCATGTCTCGGTCTTCGGTGCTGGAGATGGAGAGCCCTGACTCCTCGCCAGGCGAGCTTCTTGGAACGGCATAGGAGCAGATGAAGACATAGCCGCAGGTCCTTGACCGGGCGCGGCTGGTGTCGCGTCCATGCTCATCAGATCAAAGATGGGATCCCGGGGCGTGCTGGCTGCAGAGCTCTGTGCGGAGCTGACTTGTGACGAGATGGAGCTGATGGACATGTTCTTCTTGCGAGTCTTGGCAGCCTTCTCCTGTCTTGTGTCCAGGTCAGGACGAGCCTTCTTCGGTCTTCCACGCTTTGCGCTGGCGCGAACTGCGCCCTCGAAGCTGCCGATGCACATGCCACGCTGGCGGTGACGGGTGAGTGCGTCGTGACGAGCGAAGTCGCGGCCGCACTGGCACACGTACGGCTTGATGCCGGTGTGGATCTTGGCATGTCGCTTGAGGTCGTGGAGGCGGACGAAGCACTTCTTACAGTGCTGGCAAAGGAACTTGCGGTCGTCCAGATGTGTCTGGACGTGGGACTTGATGTTCTCCTTGCGGCCAAACGTCTTGCCACACTCCTCGAAAATGCAAACATATTTGCTGTCATCGGTGGCACCAGGCCCGCCGCTGATGAATTGCTCAATCTCCTCCATCGTCACACCGGTCTCCTGCATCGTCTCCTCGATCTTGATGTCTGCAATGCTTTGCGCACTCACGATGCTAGCTTCGGACTCGTTGCGGCGGTGGCCGGGAACGAAAGATGGCGAGTCCATGTCGTGGTGAGATCCTGTCGACGGCGTGTTGTGAACATGGCTGAAGAAGCTCTGCGTTTGGGGTGTTTGGGGGAGAGACGTTTGTGATGAACTCTCATAAGCAGCGCTGGTGTCAATGAACCGTGCGAACGGGTCGACGCCGCTGAAGTCGCTCTCAGCGAGAGAGGAAGCAGTCAGACTCCTGGTCATGGAGAGACCTGAGGAGCTGGGTGTGAGAGCTGACTTGATGTGCTGTTGTTGCTCTGCTTGCTGGCGCATCTCCATGAAGCTGCTCTGGAGTCTTGCCCCCGCACGACCGCGAACGGGCTTGAGCGTCTCCTCCATTGACTCATCGTAACCTTCGGAGAAGCGGTTGGGCCTGTTCTCGAATTTCGAAATGCGGTCATGGGGTGTCTCCATTGGGGTGATTGGAAGATCGACTATACACACGTCAACCGGGCTGTTCCGCACACAGGGTGCGAATCGACTTACAAGAATTATTCTGTTCTGGGGGTGTCATAGGTCTCTGCGGTCCCAACGAGGCGAGATTTTCGTACTCCTCGACTCTCTTCTGTACAGCACTGCCGAGCGACCGACGGTGTCCTCTGTTCATGGCCTCATTGGGGTTGAACCATTCACCGTCACGATTTGCGTCTTGGAATGAGGCGAACGTCGGTGTTGAGGTCGCGCTCTGCTGTGAGTACAGGTCGAAGTCGTTGCTCGGACGCCCGCTCATCATGGACCAATCGGCGAACGGGCCATTACACATGGCGCTGAACTCGAAAGCATCCATGCCGGCGGGCATTTGAGGTGTGCCGAGCGGAGAGATGAGAGCTTCCTCGCTGGGAGAGCAAAGACCGTGTGAAAGGCCCGGGCTTGCTTGTGTGCTGTGCTGCTGCGCATATTGCTGCTGAAAGATAGCTGATCCTGGATTGTTAGTATGTTCCGTGCTTACCGTTTGGTTGGCTTGCCACATCGCACGCTGCTTCTGCTGGCGGATATCGAGGCTCTGCCTTCCTCGCCGATGCGATGCACCGGCTGGGCGTTGTGAGGAGATGGCGAGAGCTTCGAAAGCAGAAGGCGTCGATTGCTGGCGCCTATGTCTCTGCCTGGCGATAAGGCTAGAGTCTGGATTCTGCAGCATCCTGTCGCTTGGGGAGTCCGGAGAATGTTGTCGATGGTCGAGGGTTGTCGAAGTGAACCTCTGGTCCGAAACTGCATCGCGAATGTAAGTCTGAATCCGACCCATGTTCGCATAAGCGGTCCGTACCTCGCGCAGCGCAAGCACAAAGCGCCGGGCTTTGTTAGATCTTTGTCGTGATCAGTCGAGGGCTAGTCGGCCTGACACGAATTGTTTGTATATGAAGACGCCTTCCAAGGGCGTGTGACGGTGCAGAGAAGCTTGTACTGTTCTTTTGGAGCTTTCCTTGTGGTTGAAGATGTGGCAGATCTTCTGAGATTGACTTTGTTCTTTTGACGGATATCAATGTCGAGATAGAGGATGATAGTAGGAAGTAGAGAAGACGATGGCGATGGAAGGGCAGCCGGGCGTGCATGAGATGCGGGTCTAGGATGGTCTAAGACCCGTTGCCCAAGCAACGGGGAGTATGAGACGGCTGCAACGTCAGCGACAGGCCCAGACGCCCTGAATCGGATGATTGGGGATGATCTGACCCTGCATTAGCCGCCGTGTCTTGTGCATACAGATTTTGATGATTCGCTTTTTGTCCAACGCGAATTTTCTATGTACTTGCGGCGACTTAAGCCTGCTTGAGCTACACTATGCAAGCATGTGTGAGCCGTCAGTTACACATGCACCCTCGACACTATGTATCGCTTTATCACCAAGACTGGCGAGATAATCAGACATCGCGATGAGGTATTCTATGAGGACCTTTGAGTATATAATTTTTTCTCGTCCTCATCCTCCTAGAGGTAGTCACACATCACTTGCGAGACAACAACAGACGATGAGATGCAAAAGCTTCTACCTACAGGGTAACGCCTAGGTACCACGGCAACGGTTCAAAACAACGTTTGATCAAGTGTGGTGAACGACGTCAGCACTTTTGATTCACGCAAGGAAATTGAGTCTCTGGAATGCAATGCTCAGTCTAGCTCGTGGTGTCTACACCTGACCATCGTGAAGCTCTCGATCCGAGTCAAGTCAGTCTCAGCACTGCCCATTGTCACATGGGTCTTGCTGGCCTTCGGTTCATTAGCGTGGGTCTCGGGGTTGTCAGGCCAAACCCGGAAGCACCGCGTCCCTTTCCCACTGGAGCTTGGGGGGCAACAAACTTGGGGAACGCGATAACCGCAGCTGCACCGGTGCAATTTGCCAATCCCTCTCTCCAACGATCGGTTACCGCGATCATCGCCTTTTTTGAGCCTCACCTTCCTGGTGTACTGCATTCCCCAGCTGCTGCACCACTCACCTCCCCTCTAGTCCTCAGCACATAATCTGCTGTTTCTCTAGCCCATCATGTCTGGCACCATGAGAGGGACCCCGAGCCGTCAAGGTCGGGGCAACATCCCATTCACCAACAGCCCTGTCAACTCAGCTATCCCTCGCCCTGTCCTCGACTCGCAACCCAGCGAAGCCAGCTCCTCTGTCAGCGCCAGCAGGCAAAAGCAGTCAAAGCGTGATGAGGTGCGTCAGGCTTATCCCATTAAAGTCGTTGCTTCATTAAGGGGCGAAGCTTAGAGCACTGCTAACCTCTGATCAGGCCATTCGTAAAAGGATCGAGAGTGATCTCAACAAGAAGAAGCATGTCACGAACCGAGCCCGACACACGCGAAAGGCCCCCCCGGGCACTGTTCTTGCCCTCAAGCCTAGTCAGGCTTTGCAGATCAAGCCAAATACCACCGTTTCCGAGGCTGCTCAGCTGATGGCCGCGAAGCGCGAGGATTGCGTTCTCGTTACTGACGATGACGATCGCATTGCTGGAATTTTCACAGCCAAGGATCTCGCCTTCCGTGTGGTGGGCGCTGGTCAGAAGGCGGCCAATGTCACTATCGCAGACATCATGACGAAGAACCCTCTCTGTGCCAGGACCGATACCAGTGCAACCGATGCGCTTGACCTGATGGTCCGCAAGGGCTTTCGTCACTTGCCGGTCATGGACGAGAACCAGGACATCTCGGGTATTCTCGACATCACGAAGTGCTTCTACGACGCAATGGAGAAGCTCGAGCGTGCTTACTCCTCGTCACGGAAGCTCTACGATGCTCTCGAAGGCGTTCAATCCGAGCTTGGAGCCAGTCAACCGCAGCAGATCATCCAATATGTCGAGGCGCTGCGGTCCAAGATGTCAGGGCCGACTCTCGAAACCGTTCTCACTGGCGTGCCGCCCACCACGGTCAGCGTGCGGACATCTGTGAAGGAGGCGGCGGCTCTCATGAAGGAGAACCACACCACTGCTGTTCTTGTTCAAGACCAGGATGCTATTACGGGTATCTTTACAAGCAAGGACGTTGTGCTTCGTGTCATTGCACCAGGTCTGGACCCTGCAACTTGCAGTGTTGTCCGTGTGATGACCCCTCATCCTGATTTCGCTCCCATGGATATGACCATCCAGGCAGCGCTGCGCAAGATGCATGGTGAGAGCTCCTAATAATCTTCTAGAAGTGTCAATCGCTAACAATCACAGATGGCCACTACCTGAACCTGCCCGTCATGAACGATGGAGGCGAAATTGTCGGCATGGTGGACGTCCTGAAGTTGACATATGCCACTCTTGAGCAGATCAACACAATGTCTACAGGCGACGGAGAGGGCCCTGCGTGGAACAAATTCTGGCTCTCAATCGGCGACGGCGAGACTGAATCCATGGTCTCTGGTGACGGTAGTCATCACCACACCCACATGAGCTCGAGAATCATGTCCCCCGATGCAAACAGGGACCGCCTCAATGAGAGTGTTGCTCCTGGTGATTCCGCTTCGCATGTTGGAGCTGCCTCGCCCCCGCGATCGATCGCTCCCGAGGAACCTGAGGTCGTTGCACCGGCCGAGGTGCCCTTCCCGTTCAAGTTCAAGGCACCATCTGGACGCGTGCATCGTCTGCAGGTCGTCGCCGCAGACGGTATTGAGACTTTCGTTTCTGCCGTCTCTGGCAAGATGGGAGGCCCAGAGGTCGGCTCGATCGGCGGTGTCCCTGTCGTCGAGGATGGCAAGCTGAGTGGGGCCGGGTTCGCTCTCAGCTATATGGATGACGAGGGCGACTCAGTCTCGATCACCACGGACAATGATCTGCTCGAGGCCATCCTGCTCGCGCGTCAAGGCCGCCGTGACAAGGTTGAGCTTTTCGTTCATGACCCTGAGAAGCCACCAGTCGCCCCGGCTCCTGTTGTCGAGACTCCGGCGGTGCCAACACCACCGGCCTCATCCGCTGTTGGTCTTCGGGAGCGCCGCAGAGCCTACGATGATGACAGTGACTATGATGAGGACGAGGATGATGAGTCTACCGTACGCCGTAGCCGTCGCTCAAGGAACAATCATGCGCAAGAGCAAGTCATTGCTGGCGTACCAAACGAGCTGTTACTTCCAGGTGCTATCGTCACACTGGCGGTGGTCATTGTGGGTGTTTTCACTATTGCTCGCGCTACGAGCCGTTAACATGGCTGTGCTCACGATTTCGGAGTTTGGGGGCTTGCGACTTGTGTTAATAACCATGGGCCTCTTTGCATAGCTAAGCCGCTGCTGTAATAAATGTATCTGCATATATGTTCAATCTGCTCCTTTTCGTTTTTTATTGAACATGGTACCAAGAGCCCAAGTATTAATGCTGGCATAAAAGTAACGACCTAGAAGCAGCAGGGGTGCATGGCTTGGAGTCGCGTGGTCAGGCTGCCGGAGATCACGCGGACCCACTAAAGCTCGTCGCCCAAAATTTGGGAGGTTCCTCCTTGATCTCGACTTGCATTGGAGTTGCAATTCAGACGGCAATCGCCATGATTTTGAGAAACGTCACAGCGCGGCATGGTGAGTGACGCGGATCATTATAATCAAGTTGCTACTGGAGCATTGTAGGGCTAACATGCTGTAGGCCGTTGCCATTTGGCGCCCGTTGCGAGGGCTTCCCTCAGACAACTCACAACCGCAGTCGAAAGTTCGACAACACGAGACGGATCGCCGAGCCTGGACACAGAGGCAGCAGAGGAGGTGATCAGGAGAAGAAGCAAGAAAGGTAGCGTGAGAGTCTTGGGCGCCAATTCAAGTACCGAACACGGAGGCAGCAGATGGGCCGCAACACGTTCCATGACAGAAGGTGGCCCGGTCCTCACACCTGCTCAGCAATTCGCCGAATTCAAACGCATTCAGAACAATACGAAGATGGTCGGATCCGGTCTCGCGAAGCGATACGTGCCTACCGAGCTGATCCATAACCCACCGGGTCCGGAGGATGTGACACTCGAGCTGCTGATGGCATCACAAACGCATCTTGGACACAATACCTCGCTTTGGAATCCGGCGAACTCACGGTACATCTACGGAGCTCGCCATGGTGTGCACATCATCTCACTTGAGACCACTGCTGCGCATCTGCGTCGTGCTGCACGTGTGGTGGAGGAGGTGTCCTACAACGGCGGTCTGATCCTGTACGTCGGCACACGCAAGAACCAAATGGAGGTGGTGGCCAGGGCAGCAACTTTGGCTGGCGCCTGCCACCTTTTCACTCGCTGGACGCCAGGAACCATCACCAACCGCGACAAGATCCTTGCGACCAAGCCGACAAAAATGATCAACCAGAACGACCAGAGACTGGAGGACTTCGGCAAGTTTACCTCGTCAGAAAGGCCTCTTGTCCCGGATTTAGTTGTCTGCTTGAACCCTCTGGAGAATTACACAATGCTTTACGAGTGTGGATTGGCAAGTGTGCCGACAATCGGCATTATCGACACTGATGCTGACCCGTCGTGGGTAACGTACACCATCCCCGCCAACGACGACAGGTACGTTCTTGCAGATCTTCTTGACAATGTCTTCACGCTAATATCTCGACCACAGTCTTCGATCAGTCGCCGTGATTGGCGGTGTTCTCGGACGTGCTGGCCAGAATGGCCGCCGGAGGAGACTGGCCGATGCAGAGAAGGGACAAGTCACATGGTCGACTTCTGAGGACGTCAAAGTGTTCATGCGTCAAGAGATGACTGATGCCATGTTGAGGCGCAAGGAAGTCATGGGTCGTATGCAAGAGCACTTGGCGGGCTTCACGGAAGAGGAGTCAGAATTGCTCAACTCCAGACTCCCAAGCAAACCAGCCAAGGTGGGACATGATGAGATGCTTGGACTTATGAGCGAGGCGACGCAGGGACAGGTCGAGGCTGCCGTCAGCAAGGTGGCTGAGGAATCTGTTGCAGAGGTGGAGGTCAAATCTGACTCTCAGGATGAGGCCAGCACGATCGTGGATGAGGTCGCGGCGCACGTCAATGAGGCCGCGGCTAAGACGCAGGAGATGGTCGCTAAGTTCATGGCGGCGACGGGCAAGTTCCAGAGCCCAACAAAGTAAGATAGCGGTGTACACCATGTACGATATGGTCCATGTACAAGACCACATATGTAGAAATAGCACGGCTAGTTTTTGCCATCAGCAGCTGTGCCATCGCTCATCCAGATCTAAATCATCTGATTCGCCGAAAGTAATTGATGCATCAGATGTTGGCTATCAGATACCGACCTGGTAACCTACAGCCGCACCGGAGAAACATATTCCCAGAGCATTTTGTAGAGAGCCAGGCACCAGCTCAAGCAAGACCCAAAGCCCCAGTAAAAAAGCAACACAAGCGGGCTGGAAACTTCGCCCTGCGCATTCCCCCTCACCACGCAGCGCCTCTCACGCACGAAGTTTTCAGAACAGCAAGCAGCCCATCGATTCCAGTCAGCCAGCACTTTACGGCCAAGGGTCCTCCCGGGGGCAATTCGCCGCCGTCGAGTTACTGCCCACTCTACGCGCCACTCGGCGGTCGTTTCGTGGATACGCCCCGGTGATTAAGGCGTCCTCTAGGGGATACGTGCACCGGCTACGGTCCGCTGCAGCTGCTGCTAGCTAGGGACCACAACGCATTGTAGAAGGGGCACGGGTTGGGTCATTCGAGGTACCTGGTATGCTTCCAAACCTCTTCTGTTTTTCCTTTCATGCCCGGATGTCATCGTAGTTTTACTTGCTCGCCGTCCCGTGTTTCAAATGCACTAACTAAGAAAAACGGACAGCCCGCAGTAGCATCCGCCAATTCGTGGAACGGTTGTCATACACCTGCGTCGGTGGACAAGATGCCTGCCAACCTCGATGACCCGGCCAACCCC
>WNLN01000308.1:0-39243 GCA_021347865.1 Sarocladiaceae sp. CBMAI 1973
GGATAATAGGGGCTAATAAGTCCAAGGAATTGATATGTACGACTACTGGGGACTGGGGAAATCTCCAGATCTCCATAGGCTGTCGTCATGTAACGAGGAGCTGAGATAGCCGACCGAGGACCTTGGCTAGTTCACGGAGTAGATCCGGCCGGTTCTCCGACCCAGACGGAGGACTTTCTGTACCTACTTTGTACATGATCCGCGAGTCAGGTATGGATTGGCCGGTAGATGATATTGGTGCTTTGTAGCATCTTCCTCGCAGTCACGCAAGGGACCATACCGACCGCAACTCCCAGCCCGAAGGATGGTCATCTCTGCCCCTCCTCCAGCCGTTGGAGTACGTACCTTAGTCAAATGTATAAGTGCTGCTCCAATTCTGCAGTGTTCATAGGTGTTTGTTTAGTCGAGCGGTGAGCATCGACTTAGTTCTTGTTTGTTATGCTACTGTTTCTTCCGCGTCTGTCACAATGAAGATCTCATCGCAACTTTTGACAGCCTTCGCGGCGATGCCACTCGGCATCAGCGCGACGGAGCAACACAATGCCCCATCTCATGCACAAGAGCTGCTTGACCAGTCCATGCAATGGTTGGATGGGTTCTACGACCCCAAGTTTGGTTACCTTCATGACGTGTCGGGGTCTAATGCTATGCGACACAACACGAGGAGTTCCTCGTGGTATGCGCTCGGCCTGCTCGCCCGCAACGGCAATGATGGTGACGATGTCGTGCAAGCAGAGACCATCATCGCCAAATTGGCCCAGGGACAGTTCAAAGATCCCAGCAAGCAGTGGTATGGTGACTACCAGAAGTATCCGGAAGAGCCAGAGGTTGGATCACCGTACTACGCACCCGTTATCTATAAGACTTGGGATCCTAATGTGAGTCCAGCACTAAACTCGGCCTCATAGAGGACGGCGAGCTAATTGCATGTGCAGTGGAGAGGTTTCGTTGGCACGACTCTGATTCTCATCTTTGAGGAGTATGGCCACCTCTTGAGCAATGAGACACAGCAGATCCTACTCGACTCGGTTCACCTCGCGACGGTGGGCGACACCTATCGTATGTTGTCATGCCGCCTGATGAGCCCTAATTGAGACGCTGACATACATTGCTTGTCTTATCTAGGTGTCGGAGGAGTCGATGATGACAACCTCTATCCAGCATATAGCAACCCCATCATCATGCGTGCCTTCATGTCAGCATGGGCCGGTCGCCAGATGAACGACCAGAACATGACTGAAACCGGCGAACATGAGGGCCAAGAGATCGTGGACCTCTTCAAAGGCACGAACACTCTCTCCGAGTTCAACTCGCCCACCTACACTGGCGTGTCACTCTACGGCCTGACATTCTGGTCTCGATACCTCCCAGAGGATTCTGTGCTGACTCAATGGGGCCCTAAAATGATCTGCGAGACCTGGAAGACCTTTTCTGAGCAGTGGAACCACAACCTGAAGAACGTCGCTGGTCCTTGGGATCGTGGATATGGCTTCGACATGAACCGCTATGTTTCCATGATGGGTCTTTGGCTTTGGGCGCTCAACGGCCGCGAGAACTCGGGCATGAACGCACGTGTGAGTTGACTGCAGCAGACCAAGCACTCTATCCATGTGTCAACGCTGACGTTGAAACTCATGTGTGTAGCCGTCTCTCATGAGCCATGCCAACGACTACGCATTTGCGCCACTGGTCGCTGTATTTGCAGATTACCACAAGACCTTGATTCCGGACAGCGTGCTCGAGAAGATCAAGACCGAGCCCGAGGAGCACATCTACACCGCTCAAGCGTACTATCCTCCCTTCGACCTCACCCCTCGCAACATTACGACTTGGGTCTCAAAGAACATGACCATTGGCGCGCAGTCTTTCAAGCAGAATGTCATTGGCGGTCCGACTAAGAGTCAGACGCAGTGGAGCCCTGCTGTAGCGCAATGGTCGCGACCGGGTCAAGTTGCGTGGCTCTCGGTAAGTTCATGACCACGACCCCCTTCTCCTCACTCAGTTTCCACGTCGTGGATCAAGGCACTGACACAATTCGCAGCTGTACTCAACTGAGATGGAACTCGACGTCGATGTCTCAGCAGGCAATCTCAGCCTGCGGTATCCAGCAGGAACCAACGCTTCCAAGTTCACCTTGATGATCGGCACTTTCGAGGAAGCCTTGACTCTCTCGTCACTGGATGATGTCCCTGGTCTCGACATCGCTGTATCTGGCAATGTGAACATGACCTATGAGTGGTCCTTTGTTGGTCAACAAACAGGTGGAAGTCTCGTCAATGATTTTGAGTTCTGGAACTGCACCTTCCTCGTCCCCGAGGACTGTAAAGGAATTCCAATGCTGAGCTTAGACTTCACGTTGAAGGAGTAGGCCGGAGTCTGATGGGATGTAGATGATCGAATTATCCTGTTAAACAAGAGTTCAAGTTGGATTGGAACCCACCAGTCTGAAGCTGGGACCCAGATTCCTTCCCTGACTTGCGTAGGTTTCCATCCTCACAATTTCGTTGTCCATCGATTCGATGTCCCTCTCCAAAGACTCATCGTTGTCCTTCTCGGTCCGAGCTGCATCCCTCTCGCCAAACGAGCCCTCGTGATGGGAGCTTCTTCTCGTCCTCGACCTGGCCAGCGCATTGCCGGCATCTCGACTTGAGCCCTGCTCATTGTTGTCGAGATCGGTGAGCATCTCAAGCCGCGCTTGCTCACGCTCCTTCTTGACAGCGACCTCGACACGAAGTCGCATCGCCTCCTGGCCAGCTTCCTCGGCTTCCACAGCCAAATGACATCGTCGGTACACGCCGATCGTGGTGAGCACGAGCCCAATTATCTCGTAGGCAAACAGGATCGGCAGTGCGAAATGCAGATGAGGGTTGCAACCACTGGACCAGTTGTCTGTGAGGATCTCATAGACCGCGTGTGCTGGCAAGGCATAGCCCCATCTGTAGAAAGGCGACGAGAGTGCGAACGGTAATATTATCGACGTGACATTGGTGACAATCCATGTTATTAGCATCATGGGCACGTACTGGGGCGGTACCCAGATTGTGAAAACGTCGATGGCCATGAAGTTGACATGGGAGAAGAGCCATAAGATCATCCAGTTGATTGCAAACTGTTTGCCCGAGACATCCCAATTGCCCTTGAATGCCCAGATCACAGCAGAGATCAGCAAAGATCCGACCATGGTGAAGGTGCCGGAAATGAGATCTCTCGTGATGATGATACGCGTGGGCCATATTCTCGTGTAGATCTTGTTTTGGGCGTACAAGCCATTGATGTGGGCCAGGAAGAAGAAATCCTGGATCAGGATCAAGACGATACTTATCGTGTTGTACACAACTCGAGCGCCCTGGGTCGTAGGCTGAATATTGATTGAGGACAGAAGCCAGGGGTTGGAGAACGCCAGCAGCGCAGCCGAGTTGTTGGCTGGCATCGTCTCGAGGGCGAAGCTGCTGTTGCTCTTCATATAAGCAGCACGGGCGTTGTTGGAAAGTGATCCTAGACTGCCCGAGATGGCGGCGTCAACAACAATAGGATAGCGAGCCTCATTCCAGACGTAGAACAGGGCATTCGAGCTGTTGTATTGAGATGTGGAGCCTGAGATGGCATCGGCCAGTCTTTCCGATGCGCCTGGAACGGTATACAGCGCCGCCCAGTAGTCCGTATTGCACACTGACTCCCTCAGATCTGCCACTGATGGATAGTCGACTGCCGAGCGCTCCACGATCGTCGGGTAGCTCTCTGACTTGAGAGAAGCGTACGCATCTCGCACAGCTTCGCCGATCGCGCCGCCATCGTAATCGACCCATATAATCCTCAAGCCATGTGTGCGTGTCGGTTGCTGGAATAGAGACCCGAAGAGATAGGAGAAAAGGCCGAGGAAGAGCAATTGGAG
This sequence comes from Sarocladiaceae sp. CBMAI 1973, assembly GCA_021347865.1. NCBI lineage: Eukaryota > Fungi > Ascomycota > Sordariomycetes > Hypocreales > Sarocladiaceae > Sarocladiaceae sp. CBMAI 1973. Next base: position 3,893 of record WNLN01000308.1, read on the forward strand.
GATGGCAAAGTTGAGCGCTGCAGCTTTAAAGAAGCTTATCCGGCTGCTTCTGACTGCTGGATGAGAAACAGACTGCCTGTTATCGCTTGCGCGAGGGTAGACCTTTCGTATCACTGGCGGTAGCATTGCGAGGGCGGCATGTCGTCCTCGATGGACTCGAGTGCGTTGTACTCGGAGAAAGGAAGAGGAAAAGATTGACCGGTCCGAGATAAGAGCTCCTGCGGGTACTTTACGAGGTACCTCCTACCTGAGGTTGTTACCGTGCAGAACATGAAGCGACTACGGCACCGGGCCGATGGTGCTGACTGAGTCCACTGCAGCGCTAAGCGTCTCCGATAGCGCCACCAAATGCCGGTGTGGTGCACGAGCCCGAGAGGCTTCTACCTCAGGATGATCAGCATGAGCCTTAGACGACCAATTCCTAGATACTGATACCTAGGTAATGAAGTCCTAGCGACCAAGTAGACATGACGCTTGGAAAGCTTTCGACTGCAAATGATAGAGTTTGTGTGTTTGAGCATCAGTGTTGTTTCATGCTATTCTACAGCCTTGAATGGCAAGCTACCCTGTACTGAATATGCTACTTCGATTTACAGATCACATCAATGAAGCAAAGATATGAAGGGCTAACAGCTTTGGGGTGGGCAAAATTACTCATTGGTTTGAGCAACTTGGTCTTATAGTAGTTCTATATTAGTCAACTTATAAAACAATAATGACATTTATAGAGCCCATGACTCAACAGCAATTCGTTTACTTTGTGGTCATGATCTTGAATATCGCCAGTGGTCCAATAGTTTTCATCCGATATGGGGAGTTTTTGTTTATCCTACCAATCACAGAGTATGAAACAATCACTTCCTGCTCAACTAAATCTACAAGAGGACAGGGAGAGTCTCGAGCTAAAGGCAAACCACGTAACAGATTTGACATTTGTTCCTACCTTAGGTAGAGACCTTCCGTCCGCGTATTTTTTAGATACCAAGCCCTATCATTATTTCGCCATCACCGGCCTGGAGTTGAACACGCTTGGAGAAGAAGACCGACGCGTTGCATCCTACTTGGCCCGCCCGCGGTCAAATTGTCCGGCCAGGTATCTCACACTGCTCCTGAGTGACTCACGCAGCTCGGCGTCCATGCTTTCAGGCAATTGCCTCTCCAGTGGCAATCTATCTTCGTACCTCTTGAACTCTCCGATAGCTGAGATGGCGTGCCGCATTATCGGATCAGCAACGCGCTCCGTAACTTGGTTTGTCCACTCATCCCACGACGGGCGTTGTGCTGTCAGGCCAAACTCTTCGACAAGAATACCCGTCAATGAGTACATGAACATGCCATCTGCGGTGGCTTCGAATACTCTGAAATCATCCTCGGCGCGCAACTGCTTTACGATGGTGGTGGCAGGCTTTCCTACAGTACTGACCCACAGCCATCGGTCGCTGCATAACCTGGGACAGCTCCGGGTTGCGCCCACGACACCGATGAATTGTGACAGAAAATCCTCTCGCTTCGTGTAACCAGTACTGACAGATCCCAGTAGAAGGCCGGGCTTTACCACGGAGACTCTTCGCTGATGTGTTGGCAGCTTTGCTGCGACCGCCAGGATGATTCGATCGGACAGATTCTTCGTTCGGGAATATGCTAGATGCGTTGAGAGTTCGTCGGCGAACTCCTCGAATGGTTGCTCAATGTCGGTCCTCAAACCTCCAGAGACGTAGACGAATCTCAGCGGCTTCTTGGATGACAATGCCAAACTCAAAAGCTCGACGGTGCCAGCGACGTTGGCTGCCTCGAGTGATGTAAAGCTGGCGTCGAGTTTGACCATGGCACCGTTGTGTATGATGGCGTCCACATTTGGGTGAGTAAGAGAGTCCCCGCGGAGGCGCGATACATGTTCTTCGCAAAGACCAACCTTTGGCGCAGATAGATCGCCGAGCCAGATCTCGACTCTGGCTTGGTGTTCTGGCTTCCACCAACCTGCACTCTGGGCACGACCTTTGACACGATCCATGCCAGCATCGACAGATGCGGCTCGAACGAGAACAAGCACTGTGCTGACATCATCTCTTTCCAACAATTGTTTGAGAATCTCCGTCCCGAGATAGCCGGTACCACCGGTCACCAGAACGGTGCCATCTTTTGGCCATGTGGCACTGGGAATCGTCTTTGCGAAATCGACTCCTTCGTCCAGGGTGTCCATGTAGGCGGCGAATTTGGCGACCAACTCTGTCGCAGAAACCTCTGGTTGAGTATGTTGGTCGGTATGATTATCCCGCGCGAGGCCGAATTTTCCCTTCAAAGAAGCTACGGCCAGGGCCCCAAGCTGTTCAATTGTCTGAGCAGTCGTGATCTCGAGCACGCTGATTTCGGTTCCGATGGTCCGCTTCCACCAGTTGCGAATCTCAATACTGACGAGAGAATCGACACCTAAAGACTCCAGTGAAGTCTGAGGATCAATGTCTGCCTCCGACTTCATCACAAACGTGCACAAGAGCCGACCGATCTCAGTGGTTAGGAGCTCCATGGCGCCAGGTCCATTGAGAAGTTCGGGCTGCGACTCGACGCTGGCTAGGAACTGTTTCAAGCTGTCGTTCTCGGACTTGGTATCCACGTTGTTAGTTTGTTCAAGCTGCCGTGCGAAGCCCATGCGGATGTCGAGTCCCAAAGGATGCCGATTTTGGGGGTCATGAAGAGGTCGGGTAGACGCCATGCCTACAGTAAATTGGCCCGGATTGCGAAATGACAAGGGCTCCTCAGGCTGAGGGTGGTCGTGAGCAGAAGGCGGTGATGGGCTTTGTATAGCCATTTGAAGAGCATCGATGAGCTCATGCTCTTGCATTAAATGCAGCGATGCGTTACGGAAGTACTGCTCGAGATTTGAGTCCTTGACTCCGCCCACACCTTCTACCGCACCGAAGTCGATGGTCGAGCAGGGAAGGCCCATGTTGTGACGGAACTGCGTGAAGGAGTCGAGGAAGGCATTGGCAGCTGAGTAGCTTGCCTGACCGGGCTGTCCAAAAATAGCACTTAATGAACCACAGAGGATGAAGAAGTCCAAGTTGTGGCCCATCAATGCCTCGTGCAGGTTCCAAGTGCCTTTGACCTTCGGCCCCTGCACTGTGGACCAATCTTCGTACCTGACATCACGGACGGGCTTGTCCTATTGCACGGCTGAAGTCAGAACGCCGGTTTCTCGAAACAGTTTCCAACTTCGAATATAATGACTTACCCTCAGCACATTTGACAGATGAATTATCCCAGACACAGGACTTGGTGCTGCCTCAACAGCTCGATGAACGTCCTCGAGAACCATAACGCTGCCTGCGATTGTAGTCACCGAGCAGCCCTGCGACTCGAGCTCTCTGACGAAGGCAGTATCGGACGGCTTCAAGCCCGCAGAACGAGAAAGGAAGACCAAGTTCTTGGCTCCCCTCTCCACCATCCAGGTCGCTATAACCTTGCCGAGACCACCCAAACCACCCGTGAGTAGATAAGATGCAGAGCTGGAAAGCTCAACGAGAGGTGCCGGAGCCGGCACAGCTGAAAGGTCGTCTGTGACTTCAGGCATCTGAATCACAATTTTGCCCATGTGCTTACCAGTCTGCATATGTCGAAGGGCATCTTGTATGTCTTCGGCGGGAAAGGTTCGTATGGGGCTCACGGCCCTGATATGCCCATCTGCATAGAATTGCAGTAGCCTCTGCATGAGACTGTGTACTCACGAATCTCGTGATTAGTATTTATGCTCTCAATTTGTCTCCTGGCTTCGGTGGCTGCAAATGGTGACTTACCTCTCCAACAACTTGGGACGGTCCTGCATACTGTCTAGATCAATGCCACAGAAGGTTCGATTCCCGCTGAACATGTCCATCGGGAGACGACCGTGTTCGAGAATGTCCCTCTTCCCAATCTCGACCATGATCCCGAATCGAGCAACGCATCTCCAGGACGCATGGAGTAGTTCCCCCGACAGCGAGTTGAGAACCATGTCCACACCACGACCTTTTGTCACGCGCATAACATCTTCGTAGAAAGAGTCATCTCGCGAGTGAAAGATGTGCTTCCGATCTAGACCGTATTCTTCGACCAGATAATTGACCTTTTCCTCGCTGCCCACAGTTACGTAGATCTCAGCGTCGAGCATTCTGCATAGCTGCAATGCAGCCTGCCCGACGCCACCGGATGCAGCATGGATCAATACGGACTGACCCTGCTCAAGCTTGGCCTTGTCCATGATCGCGTGAATTGCCGTACAGTATACAGCCGGCAGTGTTGCAGCTGCTTCGAGGCTCAGGGCAGCTGGAATAGGGCAAACGGTCGCTGCTGGAATGTTCAGCTTCGTAGATAAGAGTCCTTTGCCAAGTGTGAGAACACGGTCACCGGGCTTGACATTATGAACATTGGATCCGACACTGGTGACAAGGCCGGCAGCTTCGCAACCGCATAGATCATGGTCGCCCGGAATTAAGCCCATGGAGATCATGACATCCTTGAAGTTCAGCCCGGAGTATTGAACGCTCAGTTGAACTTCATCGTCGCCAGGGGCCGGTGCCGTGTCTTTGACCCAGTGAATTGTATTGAGAAGTCCGCGCTGGCCGATCCTCATAGACTTCCTCTCTTCCCGGCGCGAGACTGCCGTTGTCAAGTCGTTCTTTGGCGACCAGTCGTATCGTCCCACCAGAACAGCGCCATCATGAATCGCAAACTCGCAATCAACGGTGCGACCAGCATCCGGGCGGCGTTTGAGGAACCTTTTTGCGACAGCAACAACTGGAGCCATCTGATCAGCATCTACACTTTGCATCTCAACCGTCCAAAGATCAACTAAAGCCTCCACGCGAACTGTACGCGCAAATCCTATGATCTGGGCATATGCAGGGTTGGTGCTGCTGATCTGAGCTGCACGTGTTAGCCAAAGGACTCCAGAGTTCTTGATGCTAGAAATCCATCCGATGAGATTCTCGAAGGCTTTATCAGGAATATCCTCAAAGAGGGGCCGTTCCAAGTCGAATGCGGCGATGGTATCATGACTGATAGATCTGAGTTTGGCCGAATCGTTGATGTCGCACCACGAGACGACAGACCCATCAGACTCCAAAGTCGCCGCTAAGGTCTCGGCAAACGGTTCTGGCTTTCCATCGTACATAATTGTGACGGTTTGTGGAGGTTCCGTAACGGGGCCTACGTCTGGCACCACGGCTGTGATCTGCATCATGAGTTGGTAGGCCGGGTCTTCGTCATCAGGAACGGCAGCCTCGATACCACCGAAACCTGCTGCAAGGAGCTCCTGGTTCCATCTTTCGACTGATACTATTGGCTGATCTGATCGATCGTCGTCTTCTCCATCCCACCATCCCGAGAAGAATCCCTGCATGATTACAGTCAGTAGAAAGTTGAGTTTCTTCGAACTTGGGAAGACCTACCGCTACGAACGGGACGAAGACTGTCGGAGGCGCTATTATTAGCAAGATGAGTTAGCAACAGCCTCGGGTGCCCAGGTTCATAATCTGAGTTTTGAGGATACGTACGGGATAGTAGCTCTTGTAGCAAAAATCGGCCTCCTGGGCGGAGGAGGAAGCGGACATTCCTCAATGTCTCTTTCAAGCAAGGGGTCGCATGAATGACCTACAAGAAAGGTTCAGTGTTAGCTCGTGTCAGATTGATTTCAAGGAACCCTGCTAGTATTCCACACACATTTGTCGCCAGGACTAAATCGTACTGGCCAGCCTCAAATCCCTGATCAGCAGGGCTCTTGCTAATATCGAGGACTTTGTACTCGACACCTTCCCACTTTGCCAGCCGCTCTTGAGCTGTGGCGAGAAAACCAGCAGAGATGTCAGTGAACATGTACTCCGCGTACATCCGAGTGCCGTTGGAACTGAGGAGATTGCGTAGGATGACCTCAGACGTGCCGCCTGTGCCTGCACCGATCTCCAAAATGCGCAGATTCGGGTGCGCGTGGGCAGTTGCCGTGATCAAGGGCTGTGAATCCATACATTTGACTGTGAAGTCATACCAGGCACTCAAGCGGTCGTCTTCTTTGAACAATTGCAAGGGGTGTATCTCGCCCGTGATGAGGGCCTGCAGACTGTCTGGTTGGGTTACGGATAATTGAAGCTCAACGACCTTGGTCGCGCTCTCGTCGTTGAGTAGTCCACTATCCTCACGGTATCGTATCATGAGGTCCTGGCGAGAGGTTGAGTCAAGAGACACCCATTCAGCTGCGTCGGGGACTAAGAGCCACTCGCCTCGGGCCATGCGATCTCGCTGCCCGCGCAGCCAAGATACGTATTTAACCATATGAGTCAATGCTTGCGCTGAGAGATCTACCTCTTCAATGACATGCAAGCATTCCAGAATGCAAAGCGCAGTCAGCTGTTCGAGCTTGGCCTTGCTGGTTCGATAAGGCTGCCCTGCCGGTTTCAACAGTTTCTCAATTGAGCAGAAGTCCAAATGAGGACGCCACTCGCAGCGGCCCAGCGCCATACGGTCGAGATGAGCAGAGCTTTGATGGTCGTCGCCGAGATCGAGGACGGCAAATTCAACGTCCCGCATCTCTAAGGCAATCTCGCCCTCCTCGCCAGGTTCCACAGCCATGCCATCCATGCTGACAACCTTGTAGCCTTCCGTCTGCTTGATGACCGCCTCGGCTGCTAGAGGTAGAGGCAGCTTCTCGCTGGGGACTGGGTTTACACAAACTCGTCCAATACGAGCAGGAACCCGCGCCTTGCCAAGATGGCGAGAGACACCTCTGCTAGCAGCCACTATAGAGAGCTGCAGGAGCGCATCTATCGTTGTCGGGTGTGCGATATACTCAGTCTCCGTCTCACCACCAGGTCCTTTAATGGCGGCTCTGGCAAGAAATTCCTCTGTGTGTGCTGAGATATCCTGTAAAAGACGGAACCTTGGTCCGAAGTCGAGGCGCAACCGTCGAAAGCGATCGTAAAGATAGTCTGAAGGTACAGTCCGTGGCAAAGGGGAAGTTAGATCGTGATTTGATGCCTTGCTTCCAGTCTTGCCTGCTTTGCCCTCTGCGACGCAATGCTCAACCCACGTGTCGTTGATCAAAGACGCGATCGCCAGCTTGTACCACGGCGAGTTTGTTCGCTCTGTCAGAGTCACGGGGCTCATGGTCGTCAAGGTCTCGACCTGCACCGAGTCCCGCAGCAACAGAGCAGCCTTCATCGCCATGTTCCTGAGAACATACGACTGGGAGCCCGTGATCTGTCGAATCGCCTCGCCCATCATGGTTATGTAGCCTGCGCAAGGAAATACCACGTCGCTCCCAACAGCATGATCCTTGAGCCAGGACGCATCCTCCAGCTTCAACATGTTTCGCCACACTGACGGAAAATTGCCGCTTGCAACTTCAGTAGACCCAAGAAGTTCGTGATGGGCATGCTTCCTGGTTCTCCATGCCTTTGAGATGCGGCTCTCGCCCCAATGCACTACCCTGTGGTCCCAAGGATAGTTTGGCAGATCTGTTATGATCGGGGTTGGAGGATTGATCTGCGCGAAGTCGACTTCGTAGCCGTGTGTGTATAGATGTCCGACGGTGTTTAACACGGATTCCAGAGCATCCTGACCCCGAGAAAGCGTGGGCAGATACGCAGGCTTGTGTCTGGAGCCCTTAGAGATACAGTCCTCAACTATCTGGCGGATTGGTGCTTTCAGACCGGGATGAGGTCCAATCTCGATGAGAATAAGGTCGGAGTCGTTGTTGTCCAAAAGCGCTTGCGTTGCGTCTAGAAATTGCACTGGTGAGGCTAGACTGCGAGCCCAATATTCGGCGTCGAGTGTCGCGTCGGGCGAGTGAAGACGACCAGTCACAGTCGAGTATAGTGGCAGTACAGTTTGGTCTAAATGGGTTCCCAAGCCTTCCAATTCCCGTCTCAATGTCTCGTCATATAGAGAACTCAGCTCTTCCATGTGATCTGCCGGTAATTAGTTTGGTCATACTCGTAGCTTCGCACAAGCAAAAGGGTAGACTTACACGAGTGATATGCTCTATCAACTTTCAGTGCTCGCAAGAATGTTTCCGGCTCCTGGGCTGCAATGGTGGCTTGAACCTCTTCAACGGCCTGTCTGTCGCCGGAGATTGTCACATTCTTCGAACTATTGACGCAGGCAATCTGAACGCCAGGAACGAGGTATGGCGTGACCTCCTCCGGTTTCAGTCCCACGACTGCCATGCCTCCGTCGCGAGTTTGTGTTTGAGAGACAGCTCCCCTGACATAGCTGCATTTGCACGCTTCCGTCATTGTCAATCGGCCAGATACATAGGCGGCAGCTAACTCTCCGCTCGAGTGCCCCATGGCCAGATCAGGCTTGATGCCCCATTTTGCGAAGACATTGACGAGGGCAATCTGCAGTGCGGTAGAAAGAGGTTGAGAGTATTCGGCCTCATTTAAGAGACCCTCATCAAGGCGGTTCTTGAAGAAGTCTACATAGACAGGTCAATGAGGTCGTTGTCATTAAGATACCCCGAGCAGAAGGATTGAGGCTGGGAATCATTTACCTGAGAGTGACCACTTGGGGGGATTTTGAAGAGTTTGCAAAGAATGATCCATGGCGTCGATATCGCGACGGAAAGAGGGGATGGCATTGTACAGCTCCTTCCCCATACCAGCATGTTGAGCACCCTGACCGGTGAACACGAAGCCCAGCCGAGGAGACTGTTTAGAGGCTTTCTGAGTATTGCTGAACTCCGGCGTCTTGTCAGAACTCTCTCCAACCACACAGAACGCGCGATGAGATAGGTGAGACCGCCTCGAGCCCAGTGTATAGGCAATGGCTGGAAGTGGGTTGCTCGATGACTGGATGTAATTGCCGATGTCCTTTATGCGGATGCTGAGGGCATGCTCACCAACCGCTGATACAGGTAATAAAAATAATGGTCCGCTCAACTGGTTTGCTTCCTCCTTTGCTTCATCATCAGAGACGACAACATAGCTGTTTGATGGGGAGTCTCCATTCGATGAACAATCGCCATCGGTATCAGCAATCGCTTTCATGTCGGCCATGAAAGACGCTGCCGAGTCAAGTACAATCTGAATACATCAGTAGGCTGGCCACGGGATTAGATTGAGTATGTATGCTTGTTGACTAACATGCGAATTGGAGCCACCGATTCCGAAGCAATTGATGCTGACGCGATGGTCCTTGTCCAGAGGCCATGGCGTTGCGTCGGTGGGTACTTGGAGCTTGTATTTCTCGAAGGGAACTGAAAAGATGCGCAATCAGTCTCTGGGGAAAATTTGACTGGACTATTCCTCCGACGCGAGTCTCTTTGGACAAGCGTACTTACTCTGTGGATTTGGCGTCGTGAAGTTGAGATTCGGAGGGATGATGCCATGTTCCAACGCCAGTACTGACTTGATGAGGCCAGTGATTCCTGAGCCACCCTCTGTGTGACCCATATTCGTCTTGACCTGTAATTCGATCCATTTCTTAGCCAACAATTCGGGAGTATCAAGTCATGACAGGGTACGTGCCGATCCAATGTAGACGCCTCTTTCTCCGAAGGATGCTCCGATTGCACCGGCCTCGATGGGATCTCCGACTCTGGTTCCAGTTCCATGACATTCGACAAATGCTGTTTGTGACAGATCTGTGATCCCAGCGACCTCGTAAGCTCGTTCGATCAAGGCTTTTTGAGCGGTCGGACTAGGGACCGAGAGATTCGACGATCCTCCGTCCGAGTTCACTGCCGTCGAGCGTATGACAGCTCGAATGGGATCCTGATCCCGGATCGCGTCCTTCAGCAGCTTCACCATAACTACGTTGATTCCCTCGGCTCTTGCGTAGCCATCCGCAGATGCATCAAATGTCTTACAGAGACCACTAGGTGACATGACGCCTTGAGATGTCATGTCCTGGCCCATGGATGGGCTCATGATGATGCTGGTTCCTGCCACAAGCGCTGCGCTGCAGTCTCCATTGTAGAGAGCTTGACATGCCATATGAAGACCCGTAGAAGCAGCGGAGCACGCTGTGCGAAGAGTGACGCTACGTGGAAACTGTTTAGCGAATTTGTCTTTCTACTTACTGGTAGCCTGCCACAGCAATCTGGTTCGGTCGGTAATACAGGAAGGTCGGAGGAGCAACTCACCTGGGGCCTCGCAAGTCAAAGGAATACGACAAAACACTGGAGAGAACAAAGTCTGCCGTGCCTAGTACCCGATAGGCATTGGAGCCCTGGGTATCTTGGTATACCAATCGACTCCAGTCTTCGCTATACGAGCCAGCGAAGACACCGGTATTGCTTCCCCGAAGGTTCGTCTGACCTGCATTCTCAATGCATTCCCAAGCAACCTCTAGCAGTAATCTCTGCTGCGGATCCATCATCTGTGCTTTTAGTTGGTTCAGGTTGAAGAAGCTGGTGTCCAACGCATCTAACTTGACACTATCGTCAAGGAAATAGCCCAATGGCGTCGAGATGGTCTCTTTCTTGGATCGAGGGTTGCAAAATCCATCGACACTGTAACGACTCTCAGGCGCTGCGCATCGAATGTCCTGTTTGCTCATGAGCAGCTCCCAGAATTCCTCGCTCGATCGGACGCCGCCTGGAAGCCTCATGCCCATGCCGATGATGGCAATGGGCTCGGCTGCCTGTGGCGACTCCATGACAAGGCCAAATATGACGAATCTTTTTGCGCTGTATGAGAGTATGTTGGGGCCTCAATGAGAGAGGAGCTCGCTTTATGCTGATGACCCCTTCCGTTGAAGTCGGCGTTCAATAAATGAAATTGAAGGCTGAAGTGCCAAGGTGTCCCGAACGATAAATACGGGGAGATATAGATTCTTGATTGAAATAGAGCATTGCTGCACGCCCGAGGACCATCCTTATTCGCTAGCCTAATGCTACTCTTCCACTGTGCAGGAAGACATATCGGCAATGATGCTTCCACCAGTCCTGTGTCTTTCAGTGTTCTTGAGGTGTGATGTGGCTGACTGCCTCTACATGCATGTCTTGGATCGGCCCGCCTCTTGTGAGCGGCAAGTGACATTCTTTGCCTGGGGCCCCAAGAGAAGCATGGAGTCACGACTTGCGGTCAGATGTGACCAATACATTGCTTTAACTATATATTTCCTGCATGCCTAGCCTGTCCGCGGCTTTCGGAGTGAGCCCCCTCATTTGAGCCATCCTCGGTTGCATGCATGAGATTCTCACGTCAGCGCAAGCATACACGAAGAAATGTTGATCGCATATGCCAAGACAGATGGCTTACAGCTTTGCAATTGGTCGAGGAGGAGGGGAATTGAACTCTCCAGCTACCCAGTCCTTCTCAATCGCCTCCCATTCCTTCCGTCGCAGGTTGCCTGTGATGATAGTGTTTTTAAGTTGGTCCTTGGCGACGATCGTAAAGAAGTTCGGAAAGGCAAAATCCTGGAAGTTGTAGATTGCACTCGGCATGGAGGACGGCGGTGTCTTGCTTCTGGCTGCCTGCAGCACGGCGGCACTGAAGTCAATGTCCATCACCTTCAATTTTGAAGTGTTCGATATGACCAAGCTGAAAGTCACCCCTTGCCCAAAGTTGGGCATGAGCTGAAATGAACTCTCTCGGAACAAGGCTGCCCAGGCATTCAGCTGAGTTGCTTCAACGGTGTTATCCAAAGACTTCCGCATGCGCAACGCGAGATCGACAACAGAATCTCGCTCGAGATCAGAGCGAGAAATTAGAGTCGGAACGAAACCAATCGCGTTACCGATGTACGCCAGATCCGGATCACGCAGCCTGCTGTCCGTCCGTGAATGAAGCGCGACAAGCTGGTAAACTACAATAGTCTGAACGAATCGCGACATACATCGGCTCGTGACCTGTTTGATCCACCAAGCACTGATAAGATCGCCTTCGCTTACGAATTCTGATTGAGTCGTAGGGTAATCGCTGGCAGAAAGTTGGTCTCTAAGACTGTGAACAAAGCGAGCGGGAAGCGAGACCGAACGTGGCTCAGTGCCTTCCAAAAGTGCCGCAGTGTTCTGGAATAGAGAGAATTCCAGAATGAAGCTGAAAGTCGAACGCAGTCTATCCTCCAGCCAGAACCTACTGCTTGCTTGTAGGCCGAGATGAGATAAAGGTTCGTCTGTCGGCTTACACGGTCGCCGGAGTGCTTTGTCTCCGCTACGTAGGCGTGCGGCCCACGATCTCAATAAAAGCCCCATTCCCGCTCCGTCCATGAGTACATGGGGCCAGGATAGGCACAGCAGCGTGGCGTCTGCAAAACGCACAATTTCCAAGCCGAACAGGGGTACATCCTGTGTGATGAAGTAGCGAATGTCTGCATGATCCTCGAAGAATTGACTGGTCTGCAGAGGGCTCGTGGCGATGGTCGGATACTCAGTGTCGTAAGGTCTTGCAATTACACCATGATCATGTATCGTCCTTGCTGACAAGTCTTGCAGTCTGAATCGCAAGGGTGGCCTGTCTGGGCCAAAAGACGCAGGTATGTGATATTCTAGTTTGCCATTCACCTATGAAGACAGTCAGAAACATTCACAAGTCTGTTCCGACTCCCTGGTCTAGCTCATGTAAGGGACAGGGAGGCACCGTACCGATCGAAGCCGTGCCCCAAGCTTCTCCCATCCCTGAAGTGCAATTAACTCCTCCAAGGTTGTTCGCAATTTGGTTGCATCGAGAACACAATCGACGCGATAAACCAGTCTGATGAATTGGTTACGAATGATGAAGTTGTTATCGAAGACACCAATTGGGACAACTATGTCCCCGGAACACACAGGATGTGATGAATCTGGGAACAAGCCAAACCCACGCCACGCCATGCCAAGCGCCCGTCTGACATGTTCGAGCCCCATGTCTAAGGATCAAGCCGGGAAGAGGGATGCGACATGGAACTGTACAGGGCAAGGAGAAACGAGTGAATTTGACATAAATAGTCAAGATGTTCAGCCTGCATTAGCCTTGACCGCCTGATCGGCACAAAGGCGGCAGAGATGATCATGAAATGCATGCCTTGCTGGCTGAGTTATGAGACACGGCACGCTGCATCAGACAATTGCTGGAGTATGCTGTCAGTGGCTTTGCCAGTCGGACTAGCGGTGTATGACACGACTTCAACACGATAGAGGAAGAGAATTCGCTGGGAGGTATTGATGGTCCAACAGAGGCTGAAATCCAGCTTTGGTATTTGTATGTACTGTTTTACCAGTTCGGGAGTGAGTTTCCTATAGCCTTGGCTGATAGTCTTTTCTCGGCAATCAGAATCCTGAATCTGCGACATGGAGCAAACGTTCCGCTCTTGCAAGCAGTAACAATGATGTCGAACTTGTAGCCAAAAGTCCTGTATATAAGAAACATCGCAGCATTCCAACATTTTCCGAGGCATTAAGTTGAGATATGTGTACTTCCCTGGAGAGTGCCGAGCCTGTAACCTGGGTCGGCCCGTTGTCTCGCCTCTGTGATATTCTCCGAGTCACTCACATGCCAACCAGGAGCACGTCCCGAGATTCCCTCAAATAAACCCTTCATGCCTTTGCTAGCAGTTATAACAAATCAACTGCAGCTATCGCCAGGAATGCCGTACCGTGTTGATGAAGTACCGCCATCAAGGCATCCCTCGCTTCATACACCACATAAAGACCCTAGGCACCCCGTACTGTCTGCGTACTCGGACACTTACCGCATCGTCATATTTTCTACAGCTACTTTCCAAGGCTTCAGTAAGGAAGAACGAAAATCGCACTCAACACCAAAATGAGACTCAACACTATCGCTTGGGCCGCCCTGGCCGCGTCTGGTCTGGCGGCTGGAAAGATCCAAATGACCGTGATCAACAACCTCCGAGAGGTAGCACAAGCGGCAGACAAGTTCTATGATGGCATAACCGCATTCAACGGAAACCCACTCGAAGCAGCCAGCCTCTTCAGATCCACAGCCAGCATCCGAAGCCTTCTCGACCGCGCCTCCAGCAGCATCGAACGTGAAAACCTCATGCTCAACTCTCGAGATATCGCCGAGGAAGACTTCGGCATCTTCCTCGATTCCTTGTCAGCCGGGGCTCCCATGGTGAAGGGCAAGGTTGCAGTCTCAGAGGAAGACGTCGAGGAGACCGGCTTTCAGCTTGCCAACCAGATCGTCGACACCTTTGAGCGCATTATTGATGCCGTCATCTCGAAGAAGCGTATCATAGATGCTATCCCCATCATCGGCAGGCGAGTGGTGCGATCCGTCTTGGACGGCCTGGAGCCTTCCGCGTTGCGCCTGGCTGAAGCAACAGCATCCGTCGCGAGCGAGGAAAGACAGGGAGACGCTGAAGAGAATGTGAAGCGGATCAAGGCTGCGTTTGACAAAGTAGACGCAGCCTTTCAGTAAGCTGCTGCAGGCAGTAGAGGAGGAGCATCATGTTTAATGGGATGGAAGTTGGACAGAAATGGGGCAAGGCAGTTTAGACTCTTGGAGCTGAGGGAACAGCCGAGGAATCTCAGAAATATTAACTACAGCTGATATCTGAAATCCTTGTTGTCCTTCTCAGTCACGTCTTCAAGACCGTGACTCACTCCTGGCGGCCCGTACTGCTCATCGCGCCTCTTATTCTCTCTCGCGAGGAAGAAACGCGTTACTTGGCAGAGTACAATAGCCACCGAATAGCAAACCATGATGCCGGTGAAGGACTGATTATACACAGGTGCATATTGACTATCCCAAGGATTAGCTGCAAGTTACCACGAAGAAGCAGGCCAGAATACTCACGCATCAAACAACAGCGGACCGATAATGTTTCCAAGGCAATAAGCAACGAAGACACCGGCAGCAACCGTTGACTTCTTCGTGTAACCGGCGAAGTTGCATGTGCCGAATCCGAAGGCCTGTACATAGGGAAAGCCAAAGAACGAGACCAGATAGATGCCAACGATCCGACCTCCCACTTGATCGGCCGAGAGTTGCCAGAGTAGAACGCAACCAAGGATGACAGGAAAACATCCGATAGTATACAGGTGATGTCTCATGTTGGAGAAGGTGCGCCCTAGCCACCCAGACCCGAGGATAGTTGTGATGGACATGACTCCCAACGGGATGTTGAGTAGGAGCGTGTGGAAGACACTAAATCCCATGCCTTTGAAGACCAACGTGGAAAAGGTATTCGCAGCGCTTGTCGCGGTGTTGCAGAGCATTGAGAGCAGAAAAACAGACCAGAACTGGTAGCTCGACAGTGTCTCCCAGATCTGCTTGAACTTCAGTTGCGTGTTTTCGAACCCAGTATTATTTCGGCGAAGTCGCAAGATAGCCAGAGCACGTTCATCCTCTGTGAGACGTTTCGTAGTCACAGGCGAATCCGGGAAAAGCGCGTAGATGACGACAGCCCACAGCATGGTAATGCTCCCGGCAAAGATGTAAAGGATTCCCACCAGCCCTGTCAACGCCCGATCATGTCTTTGACTGCCCTTGAATATCTTCCCCTTATCGGCCATGTCGACCTCGCTTGTCATAGGCTTAATCGGCCACTTCCTGAACTATCAACTCAATTCCCTGCGTCATGTAAGCTGACGTCTGTGCCTAGTGCCCGCGCAAAAAATCGTCGTTTTGGGACATATCCCGCTAGTCTCAGTGTAGCGACGTTTCTATATAAGCCGACCGCTTCAACGGCATTCTGGAGTTGTCGCGACGTCGTGCTGTTCATCTTTCTCGTCGCGTTTATTCTAGATCTTGCTCTCTTCAATTAGCGCAAATTCATCATGGCAGACCAGGCAACCCTTCAATTGCAGCAGGCGCTTGACAGCTACGACAAGCATGTCGGCAGTGGAACTCGACCCTGTGGTACCTACTTGGCTAACACGGACGAGCTCGCCGGCCTCACCAACCCGGACTCCATTGTCCTTGACAATGCCTGTGGTACCGCCGTTGTCACCGAAGCCATAATCAGGCGCTGCCGTCGTGAGAACATACCACTGCCGCGTATTTACGCTGCCGACATCAAGGACTCCCTGACGTCCCTCGCCACCCACAAGCTCCAGAACCTCGATGCCGGAGATCGCGTCACCGTGCACGTTACACCTGGCGAGAAACTTGACTTCCCTGATGACACGTTCACACACTCCATTACCAGCTGCGGTTTCCCATTCTTCGCCGATGCCGACGCCGGCGCCCGTGAGGTACTTCGCACTCTCAAACCCGGCGGCATAGCGGTATGCACCGCCGCAGCGCATCTCGACTACTTCGCAGGGGCCATGATTCCAGCCCAAGACGCGGCCAAGCCCGATGCAGAACCCACCGTGAACCCCATGGAGGGGAAATGGGACAGCGAGGCGCCCGTAGGCGAGTTCATGCGCCGCAACGGGTTCAAAGATGTCAAGACCACGTCGCACAGGGCCTTCTACTCGGCAGACACGCACGAGGAATTGAATGACAAGCTGCTGGGGTTGTGGTGGATGATCAAGCCGACCTGGAGCGAGGAGGAGCGCGAGAAGTTCTCGGCTGTCTTTAGAGAGAAAACGAAGGAGCACGCCGTCGAGTGTACTCAGTGGGATGGAAGTCCTGGAATTGGATGGGGGATGACTTTTGTTGTCGCTTATGGGCGAAAGTAATTGAAAGAGTTCATTGCTTCATCGTGACCTACTAGTAGCAGTGTAGAGCAGCCGAAGGACCTGAGGATCAGACTGAGTCCAGTAAGCGCAAGTGTCGTTCACTTGATTACTTCACCGACTCAATTCGCTACTTGTCCTTGTAGATATATATATGTCACAAACAACCAGGTCTAATTTCGGTATAACTTTCAACATTGAGTCTAATGTGACCCTGAGTTCTATACGCCCCGTTCCCACTCATTGGCTCGAATAGCTCCCGCCTTGCTTAGTGCGGCAGCCCTACCAGCGTATAATCGCCGTCGCAACAGGGAGATCAGAGCTCAATTGTCGCTGAAAGGGCATTTCGGCAAGTAATGCGATCCGGCTGTGTCGGTCGGGCGCTTCTAGTGTCCGACATCAACGGCCTCAGGATGCGTCCCCAAGTAGAGATCATTTATATAATTGCAATGCACCTGCGAATAAAGATCCCGTATGGCGATCGCGTCTGGGCACCCAGCAACTTTAATCAGTCTCCTCAGCATTCTCGTCATTTTACATCATGTCCCAATTAAGAGCCCTCGTCGTGGGCGCGTCCATCGCCGGTCCTACAGCCGCATACTGGCTCGCCCGTGCTGGATTCACCGTCACTGTGATAGAACGATTTCCTGCAATTCGCCCCGGAGGTCAAAATGTTGATATTCGCACAACTGCCGTCACGGTTATGAGGCGCATGGAGGGTATGGAAGAAGCTGTGCGCGCCACGCTGTATGGGCTCAATGGGTTTAGCTTTGTCTCTGAAGATGGCACACCGGTCGCCACGATGAAGACTACAGGAGACCCGGATGCTCAGTTCTTACTCTCAGAATATGAAATTTTTCGTGGGGACCTGGCACGTGTGCTGTACGATTTGACCAAGGACGACGACAGAATTCGCTACGTTTTTGGGGAGCAAGTCAAGGCTATGACGCAACGCAACAACCAAGACGAGCTCAACCGAGATGGGCCTGTCACCGTGGAGTTCTTGAACGGACTCGCAGCAGCTGATTTCGACCTTGTTGTGGCCTGCGATGGAGCAACATCTCGAACTCGCGCTATCGGATTCAACACTGGCGTCTTCGAAAATGTCAATCGTTTCAATACCTGGTTCGCATGGTTCACCATCAGAGATCGCACGTACGGACGTTGCGACCAAGCACAAGCCTTCAGCGCTCCTGGTGGCCGGAGCGCTTTTATCGGCCCCGATAGCGTGAAGCAGCACAAAGGTACAAAAGCAATGCTTGTGCGGAATATACCACTCGCTGCTGGAAATGACAACGCAACAGATGAGATGCGTGAGGCAGTCAAGCTAGGCGATAAGAGCCTCAAGGCGTATTTTGATCGACATTATCGGGATATGGGATGGATCACGGATGCTCTTCTTGACGACATGGTGGACTCAGATGATTTCTACGCCTCTGAGGTCGTGCAGGTCAAGTTACCGCAGCTCTTCAAAGGTCGCTTCGTCGTCGTCGGTGACGCAGGATACGCCGCCGGACCTGTCGGAACAGGTACAAGTCTAGCCATGACTGGGGCTTACATCCTCGCTGGCGAGCTAAACAGACACAAAGGCGATCTGGCCACCGGACTTGCAAGCTACCAGGAGACAATGCAGCCCTTGATCAAGGAGATGCAAGCTCTGCCCCCGACAGGGGATTTCGCCGCCCTCGCGCCGCAGGCAGCATGGGGCATTTGGTTTAGGAATATCGTTTTCAAGGTCATTTGCTGGGCCATGGTGTTTAAGGGACTGTTTGCCTGGTGTGCTAGCAAGTATTCGGTCGCCTTTGGCAAGAGCGAGGTCAATTTGGCATTGTACGACTTTGATGACTTGGGGACTGCGAAAGGTAGAGAAGGAGGAGAAGCAAAGGAAAAGCTGTAGGGATCTGTAACCCTTCACAGACATATTCTTTGCTTTGTCTTGGCGCTGAGAAATTTGCAAAGGCACACCACTATCTATACATGCAGACTCGCGTGGAAACACTGTACCCCAAAGCAAAGGCTGCTCAAGAGAGAAGGTGTTTGGCGGAGTTGCTTGGAATACAATATATAACACCAATGCTCACTCTTTCTTGGCCAAGGCTCAATACTTATATAGCATGCTATGATCTTTGGCATAAAGAGCTTGTTGGGGAACACATGCTGCCAGCTTCAATCAGTCCTCCTTAAGTCCCAACAAGGTAAGTGTGTCTTTCCAAAGACGGCCCTCAATGTCCTGATTATAGGTGTGGGTCACGTATCCTGTTCCAAATGGATTGTTGTCGTCCTCCCCGCGCTTTGCCTCCTCACAGTCCTCCAGATACCTGCCACCCCGGTTCTCCCAGTCTCGTCCAATCGCGGCCATGACTGTTGTTGCGGCACCTTGCTCAGGGCTCTTAGAGATTTTGACGAGGTTTTCATCGGTCAAGATGGCCTCGAGGAACTCCCGGTCCACATGCCGCCCAATGTTCGTGTTGATGGCGCCTGGGTGAAGACTGGTTGCATGCAGATTCAGATGGCCGTAGCGGCGGCCGATCTCGTTTGCCATGTATACTTTCGCGAGGTTTGAGTTGGCATACGCCAGGTCGTGTCGATAGCCGCCGTCTTGGAAGTTGTAGTCCTGTCTATCGGCAAGATCTCCGGCTCTGTGTGCTGAAGACGCCACGAGCACGACTCGAGAGCTGAAAGTGGACGATGCGCTCGTGAGTAAAGCGGGCTTCAGAAGTTGAAACAGGAGGAAATGGCTGAGGTAGTTTGTAGCAAAGTGCGCCTCATACCCATCCTCGGTAAGATGGTGGTCGCTGATGCCCATGACTCCAGCATTGGCAATCAATACGTTGATGTGGTTGTTAGATTGCTCAAGGATACTGCTAGCGGCCGCCCTGACGCTAGCAACTGACGCATTATCCATCTCGATTAGAACAATGCGGCTAGAGTCCATTATTTCATAGAGGGACTTCTCTGTCTTGATCCTGTCCCGTACAGTGAGGAGCAATTTGGCGCCAGTGGTAGCTAATGCACGGGCAGCCTCGAAGCCAATGCCAGATGTGACACCAGTGATGACAATTGTCCGTCCAACAAGTTTGTCTTGCAGTTCTTGGTCTTTGACTATCTGCAAGGCGGTGGGTCGAGAATCACCCGCACCTTGAGGATTAACATGCGCTGCTGTGTAGAGGCCCATGATGTAGGTGGATTGAAAGTCGGCGAATCGGAAGTCTTAGGGTTTAAAGTAGAATTTGATTTAGATGTCTGCTTCTAAAGCCTTGTGCAAGATAGAAGGCATGATCTTTATATGCATTTTTCAACTGGAGAAAGTCCGAACAGGCGAGGTGTAGAGGCAGTTATTCTGCATCATCGATGGCACATCAACCGCAAGCCGGCCGGCTGGCAGTTATTGACTTGGCGGCCCTGTCGGGTTCATTTGCGGCCGCGTTTTCGGCCGCAACGGAGCCGCTAGTACAGCCATTTATAAGCACATCGCCGGCCGCAGCAGCGGGTGACTTTCTTCCTTCCAGTGCGATATCTGTTTCTACTCTACCCAACTACCTCATTTGCGTTGGCCCCTCGTCTTCCCCGCATACACGGTAGCTGACTCTCACCTCGAAAGCGCTATGCTGTCGCGTTCCGACAAGCCCGGGCCTAAGTGCGCGCCGCAGGTGTGTACCTCATGCAAGATGAGAAAGAGAAAGTGCGACAAGGCTCTTCCCAGGTGCTCACAGTGTTCCAAGTAGGTATCCCATCCCGGATGATTCAGCTTACCTCCCTACCGAGCCAGTTGTAACAAGAGACGTAGAAGGCGGTCGAAATGCGAATATGTCATTCCAGTTCCAGAGCGGCATGGAGTGCTGGCTACTAGTAACCCTGATGAGCCCGCGAACAACCCCATCGAACCGTCCGGGGTGCCCAGCTTAGACTTCCCGACTATAGCATTTCTCGATCCAAGCATTATGCAGCATGGGCAGCTCGACCCAAATCCCGTTCCTACAGCTGTTCCGGTGCAGGTTCTCGATCTGATTGGCGATATGAACCAGATTACTGAAGCTGCTTCAACTTACTTCAGCTCGGTTCATACTTGGCTACCCTTTCTCTCGAAAAGACGATTTTTTGATCAGTCCCAGTATCTATATTCCCTTCAGTCAAAACCCGGCGTGGCGGTGCTTTTGCTCAATCTCAAACTCATCACGGCAAGTCCCCCTGCACGCACGCCCAACCCTCGAACTACACTATACAAGACGTGCAAGCAGTATTTCGAGCTTGTTCACGGTTCATCCATCCTCTCCTTGGAGGTCTTACAGGCGGGAATCCTCTTAGCTCTGTACGAACTCGGGCATGCGATCTACCCTGCTGCATACTTATCCATCGGCGCTTGCGCGCGCTATGCGCACGCTCTCGGACTTTATGGCGGCTCCCAGTTGTACGTTAGGAGAGCTCTTACTCTGATTGAGGTTGAGGAAAGACGAAGGGCTGCATGGGCAATTGTTGTCCTTGATCGGTTCGTGCGCAATCCTCCATCCTGTGCTGCCAATGCGTATAAGTGCATGCAAATACCAACAGTACTATAGGTTCGTCAGCATTGGGGCTCCTGGGAGACCCTTCGCATCACCGGATCCAGGGATAGACACTATTCTGCCCATAGATGATGCAGCCTGGGACGACGGCGTATGTAGAGCCCCTGTTCCATGTCGCTGCCGGCATTACTGAAGTACAACATTAGGATTTCACTTCCATCGAGCCTTCGACCGTCTCGTCCCCAACAATGCACCATATGAACAGGTTCGCCTTATTATGCCAAGCCGCACGGATACTAGGCCAAGTGTTGCACTATGTGTCAGTCAACCCTCCACAACATAACGATGTCGGCATCCAACTAGATCGAACTCTTCAATCGATGCTCGCGGCTGCACTGGAAGTCGAAAACCCCCAAACCGACCAGATTGCGTTTATCTATAGGTAGGTAAGTTCCAGATCTTACCTGCAGAACCTGACTTAGTCTCAAATGCGGCGAAGCGCCCTTATGGCTTTACACAGGGCAGCACTACGCCCTGCCCAGGCAAATAGTGGCGGTAGCAATTGGCACGACCTTGCAGAGTCAAGAATTCAACAAATCGAGAACACCATACACGAGAATCTTGTCGAGAAGGCTTGTTTCCTGGAACGAGATCCGAACGGACTGTCGCTCTGGGCATTATTCTTTGCTTATCACATATGTGCAGCCAACATTAGAAGGCAGTCATGCTTCAGCAGCACTGTGAAGCAAATAAGACGAACGTTGACAACGATTGGTGCTAGATGGAATGTGGCTGGTATGCAAGGCTCGATCTCCTTGGAATTCAGACCAACTTACAGAGACTTTAGGTGTATATTTAGAGCTACTCGAGGCACAGGAAGCTTTACAGCAACAAGGTGCTACCCTATGAGGAGGCCAACACATCCCATATGCAAGACATCTAAGGAGCGAAGGTATAAAAGTGGTTTCACGCATGATCAAGACTGACAGAACTTAGAGTAGTGTATGTTAGAAAAAGAATCGGTAAGCCGAATCGACCTCAATGCAACAAAGACTACATCGTCTCTAAACCTATGGTAATCACGTATAATGCCAGATCTACTTCCTACCAAACACCGTGGAAATCCAGAAGTCCCGGGTCTTCGTGGAGGTTTCCCCCAACTTTGAAGGTTGCTCAAACGAATCGAAGCCGTGGCACCCGCCGCCCCAGATGTGAAGGTGAGCCTGGACTCCAGCTTTCCAAAGCTTGCCCGCATAATCAACTACTTCGTCTCTGAACACCTCAGCCGAGCCCACATCCAGGTAAGCCTCCGGTAAGCCGCTCAGATCGGTCGCCCTTCCAGGAGCTGCGTACTCGCTGACGCCATTTTCGGCTGGGTTGCTGCCCACGACCCAAGCCCATCCCTTGCGCCCCCATGTGGTGTTGAACACAGGGCCCGTTTCGAACTGCCGAGCAGACAGCGTCTCGCATCTGTCGTCTAGCATGGGACACATCAGAAGTTGAGCGCAGATCTTCGGGCCGTGACGATCTCGCGCCACGAGAGCTGTGGCGGCAGCCAGGCCTCCCCCTGCCGAGACACCAGCCACCATGATCCGGGCTGCGTCAATATTCAGATTTGTTGCATTCTGATTTACCCATTGCAAGGCCGCATAGCAATCTTCTGTGAGCTCTTTGCCTTTTCGTTCGGGCGCTCGGCCATAGTCGACGGTGATGATGATGGCCTTTAGAGAAGGCACAATATGGCTCACAGCTGCGATGCCAAAATAAGGCGACCCTAGGACCATACCCCCACCATGGAAGAAGAGGACGCAGGGTCGCGGTCCGTCCAGTGAGGAGAGATTAGAAGGCTCCAACTTATATCCCTTCAAATCGCCCTTGGGTCCTGGAATCGTGATCTCCAGCTCACGAATTTCGGGGTTGTCGCAGACATGGGCCACTCGAGCCTTCTCCCCGTCACTCTCGAGCTCAGCTTGACGCAGGTGCTTGATGATCTCTACCGAGTCTGGCGTCTGGCCCTCTGCGCGATTCTTGAGATAAAGCGCGATCTCAGGATCGTATGGTGGCCGGATATGTTGGTCACGCATTGTCGCGGTTGAGCCACCACTCAAAAGTTCAAGTTGCTGGCCTGTTTTCGTGTCGAGGGTTCTGATTCAGACCAAGATACACAGGGCTCTGGTTCGCTAAAATACCCTCCAGCTGATTCGCTATGGTCAAAGCCCTGACAATGGAGTATGCGTTTGGGTAGCCTGCCAGTCGGAGATCTGATCTGATCAACGGCAGGGCCATGAAATAGACCGATTCAATTTGGGACGATTTCGCACTCGAGAAAACAGAAGCTGAACGACACATTCGCGGTATGTCCCCAGTCACATGCAGAACTTTATATCTATATCTTGCTGGGGACCTTTCTGCATTGGGAACATGATCCAACCATCACTCGGGGTTCAATATAAGCACGTGAATCGTCAGGCTTGCTGCAATGGATCAGTGGATTTCGGCTCACTGGTGTCAAAGTAGACGGCTTTATAGTTTCCGAATTGTGTTCTCGAATCATAACATTTCGACTTTCCGAATGTCTCGGGGAAGCGATAAGACACCCTTCTCATGGAGAATGCCCCGTGACTGCAACTTGCCTTTCCAGCGTCAAACGAAAGCATACTAATAATGTTTCCACCCCTCAAAAATATCTCCACCTCCCAACAGTATTTGTAACCCTCCAACAATGCTCCAGTAGATAGAATAGAGGCACAGGGAGCAAAATGAATCCCCTGTGCATCTAGACTCTCCCAGCTTGCTGCTTCAGGATAGCCTCGTTGAGCGCATACAGCTCTTGGAAGTTGATGTTGGGACCTTGGAATGACTTGCGGCCTTGAACAAACCACAGCGTCACGACGATAGATAAAAGTCCCACCAAGACTACACTGGTGTAGTTCATAGATCCGACAGCAACAGGAAGCGTCGGCGGCATGCAGACGAGCACAGCCAGCACGAAGATCCACAGGGCAGCGAACCCGTTGCAAACGTACCCCCACTTGCCCAAGTTGAGATATCTGGGAGGAAGCTGTTTCGATCGGCCGCGGAATAGGAGAATAATTTGAGGTACGGCGTATGAAATGTTGAGAAATAGGACGGCCGAGGTGACAATCGAATTGAAAGCGGTGGTGGAAACGAGGTACAGCATGCCATATATCCAGGCAAAGATCATTGAAGCGATGGTGGTGCGCAGAGGCAAGTTCATTCTCTCGTCGATGTGGGAGAAGTACTTAGAGAAGGGGACGCCATTCTATAAGGCAAGGTCAGTTTCAGTCTTGAAGATGAGGGCGAAGTTCTCAAGGACTCACGTCACGAGCAAAAGCCCAAGCCAAACGTCCACAAGTAACCCATTGGGAGGGAAGGGAGGCTATATGAAGCTGATCAGTGGCTATCATCAATCTAAGGATTCTGAGAATGGACATACTCAAGTAACAAAGGAATAGAAGCGATGTGAGTACATATGTTACGGTTTCATTTCCGGTGCTTCAAAAAGATATGTTAGCGAGAGATGATACAGAAGCGCACATGTCCTCAAGACTTACGCCTGGCGGATCAGCTCCATACTAGGGAGAGGAGAGCTCGCAATCGCATCGAAGTCGGTGGCAAAGAGGTGCAGAGCGCACATAAGGGGGGAGCGATGTAGCGAGGCCAATAAACATGGTTATAATCATGACCTGCGGAACGCGGCGTCCTGGGGACTTCATCTCTTCACTGATATGAATGACTACACTTATACGTTAGCTTCTCTACCTGAGGTATATTCAATGGGGCTGCTTACCTCCATCAGTTCCGCCGTATGCGTACATTGCGTTCGCGATGCTCAGGACAAAGGCCGTGCCTCTATTCCAGCCGCTATCGGCAGGGTTCTGGTCCAGGAGAGCAGAGCCAGGCTGTGTGTTGGAATGCATTCCAACACACGTGAACAGAACGACAACGAATCCAACAAGGGTGACGCCGAGAGAGAACTGAACTGTGTACGAAACTTTTCGAGGAAGGAGGATCACGGGAAGGGCTATTGAAAAGTTAGTACATGGTTCCTAACAGATCCAATGCAAGTTAGTCCCACCGGTGACAAAAGCTGACCCAACATAGATGAGGTAGATCTGCCACTGTTTAGCGTGGTAGTTGCTGTTGGCCTGCGAAATGATGCCAGAAAGTGTGATTGCTGTGAGGGACGTGCCAGAACATCTGTGCAATTAGGCCATCAGTACACTTGTTCACGTTGATATTAGGATTCGATCGACCGGGGGCTGGACTCACGTCACAATCCACCAAGCAAGCGTTGAGACCCAGCCGATGAAGAAGGCCAAGAATCGTTTGACGCGGTCAGGGGCCATGATGTACACGAAGTGATACTGACCACCAGCAGACTAATAGTAAAATATGATCAGCTTGACCGGACGTCGTTTGAAGTTAAGTTTGCCACATTTTCAGGGGCTCATACCGGGAAAGCCGAGGCGATCTCAGCTAGACCAAGAGTAATGACGGACTGGGCGACAAAGGCCAAGACAAGACCAATGATGACAGCCCGGGGTCCGCCGTAGATGAGATTCTGGCCAAAGTTGCTCAGATAGCCAACCCAAGAGTTGGTGATGCTGAAGGCCAAGCCCAGAGCGGCGAACCACTTGAACTGACGCTCCATGACAGTTGTATGACCGTTCGCTCGCAGCTGAGCCTCATCAGCATCAATGGTAGCGAGGTCACCAATGCTGCCAACGGCAACGCTCTCTACCGTTGGCACATGAGTCACCGGCATGGCTTTCTGCTTCTGGTCCATTGTGATGTCCACGTCAGACATATTCAAGGACTCTTACTTGAGCGGTGGTATTATGTTGAATGTTGAAGATAACAGAGATCAAGGGAAGGGGGTGATCAAGACAAAGAGAGCATGGGAATGATCAACAGAGCGGAACACAACATTCTGAATGCTGGATGCTGTGTTCTGATATAGAGCTGAATCGACGCATATGGTGATTAGGACACACGCAGACGATCCCTCCACGAACACAAGGAGTTGAAAAAGATAACATCATGCCTAGATCACGCTGGACCTTGTCGTCGATGCAAACACAAGGCTAGCTTGGGTCTGACGGAGGCTCGGCAGAGGTTGGGGTGCGCTAGAGTAATGCGGAGGCGGGACCAAGGTGATAAGACACCCTCTCCTTGGGGTTCGCTACGCTCTCTTGGGCAAGGCGGTATCAGTAAGAGGGCCTCTTAGTGGCTGCCAGGGATGTCGATTCCAGACCAAGCGAGATAAGGGCAAGGTAGGTTGGTTTCCCTTCCTTAGTTGGCCATTCTTGGCTGTTGGAGTAGGGTCAGAACTTGAAATGTGTGTTCCCCCGGGAACGCGCAGAACGAGCACAGAACTGCTTTATCCGGAGTGTCTCGTACATGGCACCGGCTTGTCTCTAGATCAGCGAATTGATGGGCACTTGCAAGCCCGGTGATGCCGAGTTGATGCCGTGGCTGAGGCGCGGAAACGCGTATCCATGCTGGCGGAGCCCAATCAACTCACTTTGGCGAGCATACGATACGCTTTTCACGTTGGTGCCTTTTTGGGAAATGCTCCCAGCAGCAACCCTCCTATTTGGATTGGCTTCGAACTAGTGTTCTCCAATGGTGGAGCTCACAGGTTTCATCTAAGCCCTCATTAGGAGACGCTCCCAGCCAATGGTGGCCATGTAGTTCCCATGGAGGTTTGAATCCTAGTACGAGAATCGGAAATAGAACGCAACCGTGGCAAATACGATAATCGGAAATGATCCCAACATCCATGTCAACACGGGAGCGAAGTGTATGTGTCATTGTAATGTCGGCACTTTCAGTTCGATTGCCGGGTTGGTAACCCAAAGGGGAGCTCTACAGCACCGTACCTGCGTTTGCCATTGTTAATGTGTTGTTCTTGTCCCGATTTCGACCATGATCCAGCTGGTAGGAAGCTGAGGCTTAATGTTCCCCAGGAGGACATCGAGCAAGCACTATGCTGTTGCGGTGTCGCATGGATACATCCCGCAAGAACTCAAGTTGGAACTGTTTCCAGCAGATTAGTGTGTTGTTATAAGATAGCAAAGCACCATATCTGAGGTAATCAAGGACTGACCTTCGTGATATTGAGGCAAGCGAGCGCCACGCACGATCCATCCTCGTCTTTCAGTTGTAAATCCTACAAACCAAGCCAAAAGCTGTCTTGTGTGTCTCCTTGTTCTCACATTGTTCGACCGCCGTCTTCGCCTATTATCGACCACGCGGGGGCAAAATTCCACGCCGCCACCATGACACCAGATGCCGTATACACGCAGTCTCCAGGGCCGTTGGGTGAGCTGTTCCAATCAATCGGCGTTTCACACGCTGCGAAAGTTCCTCTCGGTGGCTACCTCGTGGTGACCGGTGGACAGCCTGGGTTCGACCTCGCCACTGGTACTCTCGTCACATCATCTATCCGAGCCGAGGCGGAGGCATGTCTCGACTGCGTTGAGGCTGCTCTCAAGTCTGCGGGTGTTCACAAGGGGTTGGCGGCCGCGCACAAGTTCACGGTCTACCTTGTTGACTTCAAACACGATGACATCCTGATGGACGTTTGGAGGAATCGACAGCCTAACCATCGCCCGGCCTGGGTCACGATCGGCATCAATGAGCTGGCTGTGCCTGGCATGCATTTTGAGATAACGGCGGAGGCAATTGCTTCTTAGACCACTGTAGCTAGATGTGCGCAGTATACACCAGCTGTTCCATTCGCTAAGGTATGCCTCACTCGGCAAGTTGCGATAGGCGGAGATGTGGAAAGCTGGCGTGGAGGAGCACGAGGAGGGGTGCTAGAAATTAGACTAAGCTTCACGACCCGGGCGCGTCAATCGCATCGCAAACAGGGTCTGGGGCGTCCACGGTGCGAGATAGGACTGTTGAATAGAATCTCGGTCTAGAGACACGAACGATAAGGTTGGAATCAAATCATGAGACCAAGACAAGGCGCGCCACCCTGGTTGCGGCTAACGCATCGATGCGTGGGTGGGCAGCCGATGGCGGCCAGTCGAGTTGCCTTTAAATCCAAGAGGTTTCCCGCTGGATTGACTCCTACAAGCAGCTAGTGCCTCTTGACGCACTCACAGTGTTGTGCTGCTGCTGCATCGCCATTGCTGGTCGTGCGCCGTGTCGTGCATCGGTGGCTGTCTCGTCGCAGAGATCTGCTCTCGCCTCACAAGGCGGCTTCGCATCTTCTGCCCGGTGATTTGACTTCGTTTGCAGCCAAGCAGCTGCCTGGTCAGCCCTTGCGCATCATGTCAGAACGCACAGGCAACGAGCCCTGGACGTCGACACGCGCAGCAGCTCGGAGGAAAGGTAAGTCCGCCATCCCGCAGCGCGCTTCCCCAGCACAAGTACCTTGCCTCACCTTACCCTACGGTCCTGACCCAGTCAACACTGAATATTCATGGTCTGGGCTAGCCTCTACCATGGGATCTCGTCGTGCTAATCGAGTCCATTCTGGATCTATGCAGATCCTGCTTGTGGAACTTGTCGAAAGAAGTGTCGCAAGTGCGACAGGACACGCCCGGTCTGCAACAGATGCCTGACCAAGGGCCTTTACTGCGAGGGCTATCCCCCACGTTTCCAGTTCTGTGACACTGCCCCCATCAAGCAAACCGTGGTCCAGTCGGCGCCTGCGTTGAGAGTGCCAAACTCTCCGGAGCAGGTCCAAGTCCAGAGCCCGGAGTCCACAGTCTCGACTCGCTCCGCCCCCAAGGCGTCCGCCGCCAGCTTGCCGGACGACTTCCGATCTGTCCAGCCCGATGGTGCCAGTCAAGTCCAGGACGAGGCTGCCTGTTCTGAGCGGCCGACATCCTCAAGCCTGACATGGCCGGGATTGGTGCCTGTCCTTGAGGAACGGGAGCCTCACGACCTGATCTTTCCACCTAGGGGCCTCTCTTCACAGGCTGGGGCCGCCGCATCACCCATGAACCTGGAGACACCCGATAACTTCAATATCCCAAGTATCTCCGGTGCCACTCCTTCGGCCCTTCACTCGTCTCCAGGCACGGCAGGTATTAGTCCACGGACACTGTTGTCCGATACCTATGCGAGACTGGACCAAACCGACCTGTTGGACTATGCTGTTCTGATGAGCCACTGTGAGGAAGAATACACGCTTCCCTTGAAAGTTCGTTCACTGGCTAACCATCCACCGTCCGTCAGTTACTCAACACGTAGCAAGCTCCATTACCATCAATATCAAGGGCTTAGTTGATCCTTTCCACGAATACGTTCTGCCGCTTGCATATACGCACGACGGGGTTCTACACGCCCTACTCGGGCTATCGGCG
The DNA here is from genome assembly GCA_021347865.1 of Sarocladiaceae sp. CBMAI 1973. Taxonomy (NCBI): domain Eukaryota; kingdom Fungi; phylum Ascomycota; class Sordariomycetes; order Hypocreales; family Sarocladiaceae; species Sarocladiaceae sp. CBMAI 1973. The sequence goes on from WNLN01000308.1 coordinate 33,283, forward strand.
TGCCACATGCACTTTTCTGGGAGAGATGAGAGCCAGAAGTGTTCCAACACGGCTCTACGTCATCGCCTGGCTGCTATTCGCGCCCTGGGTGCGTTGATCCCGAAGGAGACGACTTCGGAGCTGTCAAGTACCGACGAGGCGTCAGTCCTCGCCATAGTGCTATTGTTGGTGTTTCACGATGTGAGTCGCTTCGCCCTCCACGAGTCTTGGTCTCGTTTTGTTGCTGACCTTTGTCGTGTGAAGATATGTGAGACGGGTGTCTCCAGCCACGGCGCACATCTCACCGGAGTAAGCTTCCTCTGCCTGAGACTTGCTCGCCAGTCAAGCCCAGTCATCAGGAATCGGGCAACGGTCTTCTTTGTATCGGCCTTGGCATGGTGAGTTCAACTGAGCAGGTCCCTTTTCCTGTGGTCAATCCCGTACTCAAGATGGCTAGGCTGGACATGGTGCGTGGCTTCAGCGGTGCAGAGAAGCTCGCGTACCCGGATGAGGTCCGCACATATGTCCGAAACCACGGCAGCCGAGGCTTCCACAGCTTCGTTGGCTGCCCTCCCGTTATCTTCTTCCAGATCGGGGAGGTCCTACAATCCGGCAAAGCCTTCCTTGCAGGTGATCTAGGCCTAGCGGACTTCAACGTGGTTCTGTCCAACGCGGAGAATTTCCTTCGCAGTTGGGATCCCGAACAAGCAACATACCCAACGTCGGATCCGGAATGGCTGCATCTCGCCGAGGCATTTCGACACGCTTGCCTGCTCCGGATCCTCCGCTTCCCCGATGCCTTTGCCGTGCCTTGCAACAATCCGCTCATTGCGGCGTCGGTGACGGAAATCATGAACGTCTGCGCAAAGATCCCACGTGACTCCGTCTTTTACAAGCGGCTACTGCTACCGTTGTTTCTGGCCGCTGCCGATACCGCAATCCCTTATCAGGTACACTACGCTGGTCTGTGTGTGAACCAGATCAAACACTCCACAGGCTTCCGGCATCCGGCAATGACCGATCTGCTGACGCGCGTCTGGGAGCAGCGTGGCGACGGCGAAGGGATCAACGTGCCTTGGATGGAGTTTGTGCGTTGCCCACCTGTGCCGCATCTTCAGGGAGAGATACTGACCGTTTGATGACAGACGTGCGAGGAGCAGCTACAGTCCCAGCATGCATATCTTTTCTTCTGAGCATCGCCGATACTCTGGGCATCGCGGCTTGCTATCAAAATGGCCTTGCCCAAACTTACCCAGATGACCTTGCCCAAATGGCCATGGACACCTTGTACGTGGTTGCTTCAGGGTATGCACCGAGACATTAGATGGCCTGTTGGTGAAAGACTTGGTAATGTATCAACTGCAATTGATAGGGTTTTTACAAATACGTCAGCCTCTTCGAACCCGAGATACCCAATATCATTACAATCATTCTTATCACAATGAAGATGACCATTATGAATGTGAATATCCTCTGCGTTTAGGTGCCTCAAAGGACACGTCCTGGTCCATTGCTGAGATCTTCAGTCCAGGGTGTGTTCAGCAACTGTGGCGCTCTATCAGGTTAGTCTCTGCAACCACTAAAGATAAGAGAGGGACGGTTCAATTTCTCGGTAAAGTTCCCATTTCCACCAGTCTAAGGTGTGGTAGTGGCACGATAGTGGATATGCCCAAGTGCGTGGTTGAGTACAAAAAACGACTAGTTGTACTTGCCATGTCGTGCGTGGGCTGATGGACTTACCTCATTTGGTAGTCATCCCAACTCTGGGATCCTCCTCGTCTAAGCTAATGGTTGCTCCTGTTATACAATTGGCGTCTTCTCCAAAATCTAGAAGCCTCCTTTGGAAGTCGTCTCAGCCCCCAATATGGGCCGTGTACTCGTCGTCGCTACCCCAATATTTCCCCGCCCTCGTAATCAGCTGTCTGCATCCTGATCGACGCTGGCCTCGACGAGTGGGTGAGTGGCCATGATTCCCAGGCTGGGCAATTGCGAGCGAAACGACGCAGAAAGCCGTATTTGCCATTGCCATTACTATCGCGACGCTCTTGGCATCGAAGCGACTTACATCTATCATAACGCGGGTCTCGTTCCAACCCAGCTCGCAACGCCCACGATACAATCCCAGTGAGACCAAGCGATCACAGTTCTCAATCTTGATCACTACCACTGACCATAGAACCACTTGCAGCTCTTGACTACCTAGTTTGTGGCAATGGCTCCCGACGTGTCACGCGATGGCAATGAGTACACCAGGCAGCATGGGCTGAAGACGGGTCTACCGACTCGTGCCGTCGTAAAGCCCGAGCGCAAGATTACCTCTACTTCTGAGACGTGGGAGGCTATCGTTATTGGCGGCGGTTATGCTGGCCTCATCGCCGCTCGTGACCTTGTCAAATCTGGTACGTGAGCAATAACAGTCGCTCGTTCAAGTGGAAATTCTACTAGAGCAAGCCTGATGCTGACTATTCTCTTTCCCCGTGATAGGCAAGCGAACACTGCTCGTGGAGGGTCGCGATCGTGTCGGAGGCCGAACGTGGACCGCCGAGGTCGACGGCACTACATACGAGATGGGTGGGACCTGGGTATCGCACGTCCATGGCCGACTCTGGGCTGAGATGCAGCGATATGGACTCACTGAGGAAGTCAGTATGACCCGAACCGAGGAAGGCGATGGCGCCAATTATTTCGTCTTCCACACCAAGAACGGCTCCAAGAACCTCTCTCACCAGGAGGCAGCTGACCTCACGGCTCGCGCTTGGAAAGTCTTCATCAACATCGACGGGAACAACGGCCGGGACGCCTGCCCTAAGCCCTATGCTATCGTGGGAAATCACAGAATCAGCCACGAGGCAGTCAGGGAGCTCGACAAGCTTTCGTGTCGCGACCGTCTAAACCAGATCAAGGACCAGCTCAGCGCGGACGAGATGGCCCTGATCGAATCTCTTATTCCTCACTGTGGTGGTGCTTCACCCGAAGACATGGCCTTCCTGGAGCTCCTTCGTTGCCAGGCGCTGCAGGGCTGGGGTCCGGACAACTTCCAGGAGTTCTGGACCCTGTACAAGATCCGTGAGGGTCAGTCAAAGCTTGCTCGTTCAATCTTCGACGACGCCGTCAGCCTTGGCCTGCAGTACGCCTTCAACACGCCGATCAGGAAGGTTGTTGATCGCGACGGCATCGTCACTCTTCACGCCGAGGATGAGAGCGTGTACCGTGCCCAGCGCGTCGTCAACACCATGCCCCTCTGTGTTCTCCCCCACGTCACCTTCGACCCTCCGTTCTCCCCTCTTCGCCAGGAGGCAATCAATATCGGCCAGGTAAACTACCACGGCAAGATCCATGCCGAGGTCGAGGGCGATCTCCGTGGCCTTCGCGGCATGTGCTGGCCTGGCGAGTACCTGTACATCTACGGTGACGGCTTCTGTGCTGGTGGCAAGACCACACGCATCACCTCGTTTGCGGGAGACCTTCGTGGAATCATCGACCCGAAGAAGGAGCCTGAAAGACTTGAAACTGCACTGAAGCGCTTCCACCCGATGGAGATCAAACGCATCCTCTTCCACGACTGGCTCAGCGACCCCATGGCATTGTGTGGACCGGCATATTACCGCCCTGGCTACATCACCAAATACCTGTCCGAGCTTCAGAAGCGACACGGTAACGTCATCATGGCCAATGGAGACTGGGCCTATGGATGGAGGTCATTTATTGAAGGTGCCATGGAGCAGGGTGGCCTTGCTGCTGACCTTGTCATGAGGGAAATTGGCATCCGGGGGGCGAATGATGTTGCATCCTGAACTTGAATTGTATTTTGAAGTGCATCTAGTTCTATGTCAGCTTTGCAAGAAATTTATTGCTTACTTATCGTGTATGAGAGCTACAGCAGAAATTTGATGATTTGAACTTAGGAAGCTACTGAGCGCCTCAAATCAGTGTCACTCGTACCATCTTCCCACTTCCTTGTATTTATTTGTCTCTTTTTTGTCTTGCTCTTCTCTTCAGACAGGTATGGTAACCTGAGTTTGGCCAAAGATATCGCACAAGGTTGTCCTCGCCACGAAATGGGAAGTAGACCCGTCAGGTGTAAGTGAGGGGCATCACGGCGCAGGCGAAACATTAGCGCCGCGAGCCCGCTACCATCACGATGCAAACGATGATCATTATGGCTTCTTCGATAACATTATTGAGAAAGGTGCTCATTTACTCTCTCCTCTTGATAAGAAACTAAAAAACAACCGGCTCAATTGTACAACCCTCCGTTTGCGCACAGAACACCGCCAGTACTCCATTTAGCATCTTCTGTGCACAAGAAGACAACAAGGGGAGCGATGTCGCTGGGTTCTGCAATCCTGGCTGCAGCTGGGGTAGACTCGATCATGGGCTGCATGTCGCTGCGGAACTGTTCGTCCGACTCATTCCATTGGTCTGTGAGAATGCTACGAGATTAGTCTTATGAGTTCATCGAGTTCGTTCCTGATATCAGTAATGGCACGGCACGTACCAGTTGCGACAGGGCCAGGGTTGACGCAGTTGACGGTAATGTCGTGGGACTGCCCCAGCTCCTTTGCCCATACCCGCGCGCAGGCCTCGTTGGCGGCTTTGGTGGCAGCGTACACAGTCTGCCCTGCGACGCCGAGGCGAGCAGCAGCAGAAGAAACAAAGACGACTCGGCCCCCCCTGGCAAGGTGAGGCTCGGCGGCCTTGGTAAGGAAGATGGGGCCTTTGACATTGGTGTCAAAGTGCGTAGCGAAAAGATGCTCAGTCACCTCGACGAGGTTGGCATCTACACCCAGTGCGGCACTACAGAACTATGTTAGTAGAAGCCCATCCAATTGCTCTTAGAACTGATGGTGATAAGAGGAAGACTCTCCAGGCTTGTAGCAAAAGGTTTGGTGTGTAGCTCGGGATGGGGGAAAAGGCACGAACTTATGAATGATGATGTCGATCTTGCCGGTCTGACTGAGACTAAGCGCCGCCTGGACAAGCTTGTCGCACTCTCGAACTTTGCCAACATCAGCCTGCACGGCGACAGCCTTGACACCCAGCGCCTTGATCTTGTCGACGAGCTCCTCGGTTCGTTTCCGGCTGCTGTCGGTGACGTGGTTGACGATGACGTTGGCACCGCGGACAGCCAGAAGGTGCGCAATCTCAGCACCGATGCCTCTTGGAGCTTGTCAGCGATTTATTGCTCATCCGCACCAAACTGCTTGAGACTCACCGTGAAGCACCAGTCACGATGGCGGTTTTTCCGGACAGGTCTAGTCCCTTGAAGTCGGGCATTGTGTGATCTTTTGGTGGCGACAAGATTGTCTCTGCTCGACACGGATTTGGGTATTGAATGAAGGCGAATAAAGGTCTTGCAGACCAGGCAATTGATCAGGTTGGCTGGGCAAAGGGAGAATGTACGAGTACGATTGGAACTTGGTCGCCACACAACACATAAGGCAGCAAGGACAGCTACAGTCATTTATGGGCGTCACTCATGTTAGTATTGGTCCCAAACATAGGATGGGAATCAGTTCGGCCCAGAATTGCGGCAACGAACATGGGACTTGTGTAATCTTTGGATCCCCTGGCTGCATCTCCAAATCACTTGGTTGGTACGTGTTAGTCCCGACCACTCGCTGGCTGGTAAGATTACCCGATTAGGAAACCCACCCCATGCCCAGCTCAGGATCCGATGCAATCGCACGAAGTCTGTTAATTTGACTCCGTCTATCTGGGCTTGAGTGTTACGTAGCTAGGCATCATGATACTCTAGATCTGCAGCTTTCCTCATTGTGGTGATCAGCATGTGAATCACGCGTGGCTGGGGTCCCGATTAGGACTTTGGCCCAGCCAGCGTATTTACACTATCGAGAATGGGAACTCTTGCTCTTAAGTCTCCAACTACTGCTACCCCGCGAGGTGAAGCGGGGTCAAGATTCTAGGTTGGTGTTGGGTCTCAGCTCGAATGACCCTTCGATAGCTACGGTACCCGAGCTA
>WNLN01000309.1:0-39213 GCA_021347865.1 Sarocladiaceae sp. CBMAI 1973
AAATCGCCTTTGTGCTCGGCCATTGGCATGACCTGGCCATGCTCAGACTCTATGGACTTCTCGGGGGGGTCCGATGGCCGGTGAGGTCTCACGCGTGCGCGGAAGACTGTGAGCGCGTGGCCCAGAGACTGTTCATGCGGAAGAGGCACCCAGCAGTCCGCCGGGATAAGGTGGCTGGCTGGCTGCTTCTCGAGCCAAGGTTTGAAAGCAGCTGCGGTGATCATTCTGTCTGGGGGCCGATTGACAGCCAGGCCGTTCTTATTGCCTTCGGCTGCGAATTCGCGCTGATCTAGCAGGAATCTCCCTCGGCGGTGAAGCTTGGCAGCGTCAAAAACCTGTTCGAAGCAGTACAGATGAAGACATCCAGCCGTGTGAAAGGGGTTCTTCTTACCGGTGGTTGTGAGGTGGGAGTACTCATCGAATGTGCAGCGGAAGAAGCCAGGCCTGATCGGATTCCCCTTGTCAGGACATCCTGCCCATCGACACATCCGGTCCCAGCTGTCTTGTCTGTCATGACACTTTGGAGTAGTCTGTAGCCAGATTGTGAGATTTCGGGTGCAGCGGGCGTTGTAGAAGCGCAGGGCCTTCGTGCTGTAGTAAGTGCCAACATCCCACTGACCGCGGGTTGAGTACTTGAACACAGGCTTGGCGGACTTGTGTGGTCCCCAGGCTGCAGGGCGTGGAAGATCAGGATAAGTGATCAGGGCTGGATCGGTGATCTCGCTGCCGTCCTTTGAAGTCGAATCAGTGTGTCCTGTAGTAGCTACAGACTTGTTGTCCTCGTCGGCATTTAGGTACGCGTAGAACTCGGCATCTTCGATCTCCTCACCTTCCGCGTCTTGATCTGACTCTGCAGGCTGATCTTGGTTTGGAACGACGGGTGCCATTGGTTCCAGGACAGCGAACCACTGCAACGGCTCTTGGATAGGTCCGCCGACTTTGCTTGGTGCATGGTTCCCGTTGGTGGCCGAGAAGTTCTGCGGCGTACTGTTCTGTTGGATGGCATTTCCCTGATATTGGCTCAGGCCGGGGGCAGTCTCTGCCTGAACGAAGTGCTGCTGCTCGGAGATGTTGGGCATGAAACCGCCATCTCCAGGAACAAGGACATTGTCAGGATCTGGCAGAAGTGCTGGGGCCATAGGCGGGTCATTGACAACGACTGCGGGAACGGGGAATTGCAGGCCGCTCGTGACGACCGAGAGCACAGGTCGCCGCGGGGGAAGATCGAGGGCCGCGGGATTGATACCTTCACAACCCTTGGGCTCTCGAGGGTCCTGGATAGGTTGCGGTTCTGGCTGGTTGACATCGGGTGCTGGAGCTACTGCCACCGTGATGGACTCCTCTTCGGCTTCGGAGTCTTCTGACGAGCTATCGATCATCACAGGCATCGCGGGGCCCGCGAACTGTTCGGTCTCTGGGCCGGCAAGTCTCTGGGTCTGATGAGCAGGGATACCGGTGAGGTCGACGACAGAATCCGGCTCGTCTTTGAAGAGATCATCGTCGAAGGAGAAATCGTCCTCGTCGAATAGTGAATCAACGGAAACATCCTCGGAATCCTCATCGGCGTCCTTGTCATCAGCTTCAACCTTCACTGCTTCGGCAGGCTTTCTGCGAGCAGCGGTGGCTGCTGAGGCTTGTTGGATTTCATGTGAGCTGTCGAGGACGTTCTGCGGTTCAGGCATCGGGCTTTTGCCTGGAGAAGGGGGCTTTGGCTCTGAGGGTTCTGCTGGGCTGGCTTCGGTTTTGATGGGCTGAGAGCCAGATTGGTCCCCTGATCCGGACCCTGTTGCGGTTCCGAAGAACCAGGCATTTGCTTCGTCATCATCGGATGAGGTAAGTTCGAACGTGGGGCTGTCAGGCATGTCGAACATCGGAGATACAAGACCTGGAGTGGCTTGTGCGAGTGCGGGAGGCTGATCGCCAGATGGCTTCTGGGTATCTGGATTCGCCATGTTGAGTGTTTCACACCGACTTTTGGTGAGAACTGCAGCAGGTTTCAGTTATCGCGCTAAGCGGGTGAAAAGAATGCGCTCAAGCTCTGGTGAGTTCAATAGTCCAGCTATCGAGAGAGTTTGCGAACAAGGGCGAGGCTGCGAGATTGGAAGGGGGAGTACCAGTCTTGCTTTGCTCGGATGAGTTGAGGGTGGCGAGATAGAAGGATTGAATGGCGGGAGGTGCTCGACTACATATACTCTTTACATGCTCAAGCCATGTCAAAGAGAGGCCCAACGTGGCGCTTTGAGGATGTCTTTGATCTCAATCAAGCGACCCAGATCTCCAAAGAACATGACTACTGCAGTTTTGAAACCCACAAAGAAAACCTTACTACGACACTGTCTCGAGAATCAACGACAAAGCGCACGCGAGAACGGGAATGATTGGCCAGCAACGGTCGACTGCTTGACATAAACGTCGCGTCGAAAAGTAGGTCGTGTAGCCTCTCGGAGCATCTCCTCGGGATGATCAAGATCTTTGCGTATCGCTTTGGCTTGCCAAGTGAGGTACCTGAATTCTCGAGCTTCATGAAAGGTTACGAAAAGAAGTATGACAAAAAGGCCATTACACCCTTTGGTGTGGTTGAGTCACAGTGGAACGCACGCTCTTCAAGGCCATGATGACCAGGCCAAGTGCGACTTCGCCGATACAGTTGTTTCCTCAATTAAGCAATTGAACAGTAGCAACTGTGGTATCGATTGTATTATTATGTTCTTTCAAGCATCGCTAAATTCAGCAGTGCCATTGAACAAGCACTCTACCATGGTTGGGTCATGTCCCGATGTCGCATCAACTCTTCGATCAGTTCCTTGACCGGCTCCTGATCGTTCTCCAAGGCCAAGTGCATTGCCCCCTTGCAAATAGTATCGTTGAAGCCACCGCAACTGACTCTCCACAGGTAATCCACCATATCCGCTCGACCGTGTTCTGCAGCACCCTCCAATGGCCATCGTCCCAGCGCTTTTGGTTTGGCATGAAGTTTAGCGTTGTTCTTAAGAAGCTCGTGTGCAACATTGATGTTCCCGCTGATCGCAGCAAGCTGAAGAGCCGTACCGCCTCCTAGCTGTGCTGGGTCCGCGTTTACTTCTGCTCCACGAGCAAGAAGTAGCTTGACAATGTCAAGGCATCCAAGCTCCGCAGCCTTCTGCAAGGGTGTCCTCCCAAGTCTCCTGGCGGCAGGTGTATTGACCTTAGCCCGTGCATCAAGGAGCATTTCCACTAGTCGCTCACCCTTTTTCTCAATGGCTAATAAGAGAGGCGTTTTGTTGCCATTAAAGCTTTGTCTTGCAACCTGATTTGGGTCATGTCCCATATCGAGAAGCTTCTGAACCATGAGGGCTCCGCTCTCAGGTTCGATGTCGCTCTTCAAGATCGAAAGCCCAAGAATACTATACACATCTGCCCCAAGCTGAGGCCCTTCGGGGTCTTTTAGGCTGTACCTTTCATGGCTGTTGAATAGTCCAGTATCAAGAGCATACTTCATTGATGTCAGTCCGTTGGTTGTACCCCAGGGGAAGTCCTGGAGAGCACGAACTCGATCCTGATATGACAAGAATGAAGCCGCGAATTGCGGTGTTTGTCCAAGAAGAAGGACTACGAGTCTAGGGTTTGATGCCGCGGCCAAGGAAAATATAGAGTAGTCCTCTCTTAATGTGGCCCCATGTTCAAGCATCTTACGGGCCATGGTCAAATCTCCTTTCTCTGCCGCGAATCTCAAACCAGACGTGAGCTGGTGCTTCTCAAGGACCCGATTTTGCAGAAGGAAAAGGAGAATGTCTTCATCGCATTCGGCCAGAGCAAGTCCGAGACCATCGCGCAAGGCGACCGTGTGTGGCGAACAATCCCGCGTGAGCAGAATGAGGTCGCGGTCACCTAGTCTGATGGTCTCCGCCAGAGTTGTTGTCGCATAACTCGTTGTCCCAGGCTCGCGCGATCTTTCATGTGCATCCCAAATTGCCCCACCCAGCTCTAGGATAGTTCTGGCCATGGGAATATTTCCTTGGGAAATCGCAGTGAGAAGCGGACTTAACCCCATCGCAGGACCCCGCCATGAAGCTGCACCAGCATTTAGAAGTAGGTGTGCGATGCTATCATAGCCTCTCTCAACTGCGCGTGAAAGCGTACCATACAAGTCCAGAGGCCTCGGATGCAGCTTCTGGTCCAGGAATCTTTGGACGAGCCCTGTATTTCCGACAGACGTCGCAGCATCAATAGCTACCTGGAACTGTTGGTCGCAGGAAAGGGAGTCGAGGGCATGATACGCATCAACGCACAATGCAATCAGATGATCATCACCAGTGAGGATAACCTCGGCAAAGGGAGTGGTAGGGCTCCCTTGAGGGCGGCTGTCCTGGGCGTACTTGTAGTCGACATCGATGTATACAACAGTGCTCACATCCACGGCCTCGCTGAAGAGCAGGTCGATAATATCCCGCCGATGGCTTCGCAAGGCTCCGCAAAGTAGCATAGCCCTGCTCTCAACAAAGGCGGCGTATCTCTGAACAGTTTCAAAGTGTCCTCTTTTAGCGCATTCGACGATGGCATTCTGGAAGTCTTTGCCGACAGGGTGACCAAATCCAGTGTCCATTTGACCCTTTCTGTTGTAGATTGTGTGAAGATTATCGAGTGCCTTACATATGTGGACCTCTTCCGCATTCCCAGCGTAAAGAGGTAAAGCTGCTTCGAGCATGGAGATATCATGGCTGGTCTTCATCAGCCTTTCCATAAGAGCCTGAGCTAAGTCAGCACCATTTTGGCCTTCAATGGCGCTTTTGATCATCTGTGCGTTGACCATTGCGTCGGCCTGTAACAGCTCGCTTGCGATATCTTGGATCGTCATGTTGGTTGCAGTATCGAGCTCAGAGGGGATGTGTTCAATCAGAGCGCCTAGGGCACCAGTGCTGGGGTACCTGTAGGACTCGAATCGAAAGCTTTTGTTTGGGTCGGCTTTGAACTCTAAAAGAGCTTTGACAAGTTCGAGATGCCGCAGTTTGCTCGCCAATTCTAGTGCAGTGAACCTCAGCCCTTGGCAGAGGCAAACGACTGTGTTGACATCAAAAAGGCCCAGAGTGAGCAGCTGCTTCGAAAGGCTAACATGGCCAGCCTCTATGCTAGCCTTGAAAAGGTTCGTGACTAGGCATTTGCAGTAGCTGTCCGCGAGAGCTCCCACTTTGGTGATCAATGATCCCGTGCTCTTGAATTGACTCATGAGTCGCAACACCGTGGAAATATCTATTTGCTCCAGCCCGACAAAGGAATTGGCTGCTGAGAAAAGTATCGACCGAGGTAGGACATGGTTTAATTGGTCCCTGTTGCTCTCAGGTGTATGCGGCTCGCCTGGGAGTATGGATAGTACTGGTCTTACCAGGCCTCTCCAGTTCGGGTGATAAGCAAGGCTACCGGTCTTTTGAGTCCCATAGGAAGCCCGTGGGGCAACGTGCAGGAGGAATTGGGAGCTTGAGTCTTGCAAAGGCTGCGACATCTCATGACCGCACCCGCTTGCCATGATATCCTTTGTGTCCAAGCCTGATCCTGATTAGCAAGAACGACTAAGACAAGCATGAAACGTAAAGCCCAGAACGTACCCATTTGACGCAAAGATGCTTCAAATATTGTGAACCGTGATGTCCGAAGACAGGTTTGTAAATATTCAACGAATGGAGGTGTGTAGTCCGTAGGAGTGAAGTCGTCCAGGTTCGGCAAAGGCAAAGATCGAGCCATGCCGAGTGTTTGGAGCCCGGCAAAGACTGGGTCGAGTCCAGTAAAGCCCTGTAGAAACACTCCTTCGTCTACAGCATCAACTGTCGACCAAACCTGGCCTAGGCCCAAGGAAGCAAGGCAATCAGCTCCTATCGGGGTCATGTGCACAGTCTCAAAAATGCCCTCGACAAGCATGTCAGGGTCATTAGAAGGGTATGTGGCGCTGAAAGGTTGAGTTGCATGATGCGTTTCTTCCAGTTCGTCGGCATGAACTTCGTTGTGAGACTGCTCATCGCTCTCCTCGCTCGACAATTCGTTGGCGCTGGCTGGGACCCAAGCTCCATCAGTTTTTCGCAATTCGATGGCGACAGCAAGAGGTAACCCATATTCGGTTTCTGGTTTGGGGAACCTGCCCCTCTTACCAGGCTTGTTGGTCGAAGAGAAACCTCGTTCATTTGCCTGCCAAGTGTAAAGTCGTCGCTTGTAGATCTTCCTTGGCCCTAATTCTTCGCCAGAGAGGAGGATGCGCACGTTCTGGGAGCCCTTCTGCGAGACAAGCTTGTCGTAGATAGCGAAGGTTGTCTTCCACTCGGTCCATTTCAGGTTCTTTCGAAGCTTCCACTTGCCGATTCTGTCTTCATACTGGGATTTTCTGGTAGGTTTTTGAGTCAGTGATATGCATGACACTGCTGGGATCAATGCAAGGTTGTCTTACGAAGCATTGAAGCCTCTTCTGCCCATCTCGTCAATGACGTAGTTGAGTGGATGATTGCGAATCAGCGCCTCAATCTCCTCTTGTCGTTCTTCCCATATCTTAGAAGCAGGCATTGCGGCGACGGGAAGGGACCTTGAACCCCAATTGGGACGGTGACTGCTGCTTGCAACTCTCGATGTGCAATTTGTTAATGAGGTGTGCTCAAGAGCAAATGATCTTCAAGTAGGCCAAAGGACAGGAAATTCTGATCTTTTAGTACTTGTTTCTCGATGCGTATGGTCAACAGGCTCTTGCGGGCAGATTCTGACCTGATCAGTCATTGCACCCAGGTAGCATATGCGGTCAGTGATGGGCAGCGCATCCTCGGAACAGATTCTGGCCACCAGATTCTGGCCACCAGATTCTGGCCACCAGATTCTGGCCACCAGATTTTGGACACCAACATCAGGCTGCAGTCCCTCATGCATGATGTGTTTGAGGCGTTCAGCTATCACACACAGGTCATTGGCCAACTGCAAGTCCAAAAGAAACTGATAACCACGCCACACCAAAGCCGCACAGGGTCGGTGGTGCCCAATTCTGCACTTTCGCCTGTCCAGTACCAACATCAATAAGTAAAGAACTTATCTGATGACTCGCAGGATCTTCCACAATTCTGTGGTATACTTGTGTTACAATGACTTTGGGCCTGTCTCGAAGGACCTTGGGGAGATGGTACCAAAAATCACCGATTTTCGCCTTGCGCATTGCTGCAACGTGCCCTTCCTTATCTCCCTTATCCAGTCTAATGGACATTGGGCTCTAGAGGTCTCTTCAACTTTGTCCAGTCATTTGGTCCCGGCTTATTAAACTTCAGCCTCGTAGAAAGTTGCTGCATGCTTATTGTTACTCTATTCCTGATATGGGTTCAGAGGTGAGGTGCCACCAAGTCTTACAGCCGATTGTCTTTTAACCACAAAGGTGAGTTAGAAAAATAAAACTGGCCTAATTCTTCTCAAACTCTACCTATATAATTCTGAATGACTACATATCAATCCAATTACCTAGTCATATAAACTAGAGCAGGAAGTCTACGACCTTGCTAAGGTAGACGAGAAGTAGAGTTGTTCCGACCAAGTCCCGAGACCTACCCTGCACAGTATTGCTGGGGCATTGTTACTACTTCAGGGAATATGTTTCTAAATACCGCTTGAAGAGCGGGCAGTAAAGGACTTAGGGGTAAGAGAAGGCTAGGCAGGCTAGAGATTGATAACATTAGATAACATTGTCTTCGTAGCGGTTTCATCCTTCCGTGCCTTCCACTCCCTTGTGTAACTTACAGTGAGCCTGACTGACACAGAAGCTGCCATATAATAGTTAAAAACATATATATGCTATGTTGACTCTTTTTCTCATTTATTTCGACAGAGCTCCTTGACAGAGATATAGGAACCCCTCAGGCCTTTGAGACTGAATAGTTCTGTTTTAAAAAGTGATGTGCTCTCGTTGCTATTATTTATCAGTCATATGATTAAGGTAGCCTCTTTCGTGGGAACTTCCCATGAATCGGGAATCCCTCAAGGTGGGCCTCTTGGCCGAGCCTGAAGAAGGGTACGGCCGCTAACCCAGCTAAGGTAGGCTATGCCTCAGGCGTTTGAACACTGGCAGTATGCCGCCCCGAGAATCAGAGCAAGAGTGGGGAAGTCTGGAGCAAGTCCCTCCGCGGTAACCTCGTATTCCAGATGCGAACTGCACAATCTGGTGAAGGATCAACATCGTAAAGCTCTTGGTCAGCAAGTCGCGTATCCGGCAAAGTCCTGCCAGGTCGCGAGAATATGCTTAAGGGAAGTGTCACCTTTTAGCTGTGGTACCCCTCGTCTCCGGCACCTGCCAAGATCAAGCCTATCCAGGTACAACTTTAGCGCCTTAGCCCCCTGTAACACAACACCGCTGGCGCTGCCCCTCACCTGTCGGCTCCAGGAACCCGCTACGTCACGAGACCAAGCTTGAGCCAGCGAATCCCTGTACAGCCTGGCAGAGCAAGGCGACGGTGCAGTGGCTGACCTCGAACTTGGCCATGATCCTCCAGCCTGTAACGTCCCACCTTCGCTCGCTCGTTCTTCTGCAATTGCGCTCGCTGCCAGATCTCCGCCCTTCCGTATTGCGACTTCCTGCGGCATGGAAAACATTTCACCACATTACTCAACATAGTACACCCCCATTGACCTGGGGCTACATTGCCCGTCAAAATGGCCGACATGGACCCCGAGCTCAGGGCCAAGCTCGAGGAGCTGGAGCGCGAGTTAGAGGTAACGTCAAGCCAAGCCTGACTTTGTAGATAGACTCTTGCGACTGACGAGTTACCGCACAGGAAGGCGATATCACAGAAAAAGGGTGAGGCGCAAACATCTTTAGCAGACTTTCGAAACACAATTGACTGACTTGCGCTCCCGCACAGCTACCAGAAGCGCCGAGCGAATCTCTTCTCCCAATATCTCGGGCAGCCGAACTCGCCGCAAGCCCCCCCTCCGTTGGAACCTCGATCAGGGTTGCGGTTGCACGATCCAGATGAGTCTCCATATGCATCCAACGACGGGCACAGGGCGACTGCTTTCAACGCCATCGGAGGCCCCGGAGGCTCTCTCACCAGCAGCCCGTCTTCGACCGGTTTCCCACAGGATCAAGGCTTTGGTCGACCGTCGAGCGGTTATGGCCAACCCGAAGCGCATCCTGCAGGTCTCCTTAGGCCAGGAGGTCCGATTGCCGAGAGACCCCCTGTTGCGCAGCGCGACTCGCTGTTCTTAGCACCTGGCTCAAATGACGGTGGCACCCGAACGGGAACAATGGTTTCCGGCGATTACGCTTTCAACCCAGATCAGCATGGCGCCTATATGGACCAGCAGCAGAGGATGTCGCAGCAACAACCAGCATATGATGGACGCACAGGCACACTGCTAGACTCGCAAGGGTACTTTTCTGACTTCGCAGGCCAGCAGCACTACGAACAAACGCCAGGCCCCGAGTATGGAGCACCGCACCGTTATTCCACTGGAGAAGCGTTCTCTCCGACAGCAGCTATGGCGCCTCCGATGCTTACTGCCAATGACCTTCCGCCGCCAGAGGTTCTGGAGTACCAGATGCCGCTCGAGCCCCGAGAAGTCCCATTCGCAATTTACGATCCGCACGATAGCCACACAGCAATGTCCAAATTCGACAACATGGCTGCGATCCTGAGACATCGTGCCCGAACGACGGCAAAGGTTCCAGCATATTGGGTTTTGGACAGCAAGGGCAAAGAAATAGCATCGATTACCTGGGACAAGCTGGCATCCCGTGCCGAAAAGGTCGCTCAGGTCATTAGAGATAAGAGCTCTCTATACCGCGGTGACCGAGTTGCACTTGTGTATCGCGATTCGGAAGTCATCGACTTCGCAATTGCCCTCATGGGCTGCTTCATTGCTGGTGTCGTAGCTGTGCCGATCAACGACTTGCAGGACTATCAACGACTCAACTTCATCCTTACATCCACCCAAGCGCATCTTGCTCTCACTACCGACCAGAACTTGAAGGCTTTCCAGCGCGATATTACTGCACAGAAGCTGACATGGCCTAAGGGGGTCGAGTGGTGGAAGACAAATGAATTTGGAAGCTACCATCCGAAGAAGAAGGAAGAGGCACCTCCACTGTCGGTTCCAGATCTGGCGTATATTGAGTTCTCAAGAGCACCCACTGGTGATCTACGAGGTGTGGTTCTCAGTCACCGAACCATCATGCATCAAATGGCTTGCTTGAGTGCCGTCATTTCGACCATACCTGGCAATGGTCCGGGGGATACCTTCAACCCATCGCTGCGAGACAAGAATGGCCGCCTTATTGGCGGCGGAAACAGCAGCGAGATTCTGCTGTCCTACTTGGATCCACGACAGGGAATCGGTATGATTCTGAGTGTCCTGTTGACAGTATACGGCGGACACACGACGGTCTGGTTCGACAATACAGCAGTCGAAATCCCGGGTCTTTACGCGCATCTGATCAGCAAGTACAAAGCGACAGTACTCATTTCCGATTATCCTGGCTTGAAGCGAGCTGTTTACAACTACCTTGCGGAACCCTTGTTGACTCGAAATTACAAGAAAGGCTCCGATCCTAATTTCCAGGCGGTCAAGCTATGCCTGATAGATACCCTCACAGTTGACAGCGAATTCCACGAAGTCCTCGCAGACAGATGGCTTCAACCACTTCGCAACCCCAGAGCCCGAGAAGTAGTTGCTCCGATGCTATGTCTCCCTGAGCACGGAGGCATGGTGATCAGTGTCCGAGATTGGTTGGGTGGTGAAGAGCGCATGGGGGTACCGCTCAAGCTGGACATGGGCGAAGAAGAAGACTCTGACGAAAGCGAGAAGGAGGAAGAGAAGTCAGCCCCGTCAAACGGCTTCGGCAGTCTGCTCGGCGGTGGCACCACGAAGACGACGGAGCACAGACCAAAGACTGAGCTTTTCGAGGTTCTTCTTGACCGCGAGGCCCTCAAGACTAATGAGGTTGTTGTCCTTGCCGTCGGTATGGAGGCTCGAAAGAAGGCGACGACAGATCCGACGACAGTGCGCGTCGGCGCCTTTGGCTATCCAATTCCTGATGCCACACTGACTGTTGTGGACCCCGAGACAGGTCTGTTGGCATCACCCAATTCAGTGGGTGAGATTTGGGTCGATTCACCATCACTTTCGGGCGGCTTTTGGGCGCAGCCTAAGAACACTGAGCTCATCTTCCACGCTCGCCCTTATAAATTCGACCCTGGTGAGCCGACTCCAACAGCAGTCGAGCCCGAGTTCTTGCGAACAGGTCTGCTCGGCACAATCATCGAGGGCAAGATCTTTGTCCTCGGCCTTTACGAAGATCGTATCCGTCAAAAGGTTGAGTGGGTTGAGCACGGCCAGCCGCTGGCCGAATACCGCTACTTTTTCGTCCAGCACATGGTGGTCAGCATTGTCAAGAATGTCCCGAAGATTTATGACTGCTCCGCATTTGATGTCTTCGTCAACGATGAGCATCTTCCGGTGGTAGTCTTGGAGTCTGCCGCAGCTTCAACAGCGCCATTGACTTCAGGTGGACCACCCAGACAACCCGACATGGCCCTGCTGGATACTCTAGCGGATCGATGTATGGAGGTACTGGTTCAAGAGCATCACCTACGGCTGTACTGCGTGATGATCACACCGCCAAACACACTACCTCGGGTGATCAAGAACGGCAGACGTGAGATAGGAAACATGCTGTGTCGTCGCGAATTCGACTTGGGTAATCTTCCTTGCGTGCACGTCAAGTTTGGTGTTGAGCACGCCGTTCTCAACCTTCCCATTGGCATCGACCCACTGGGCGGTATTTGGTCGCAAGCGGCATCTGAGGCACGTCTTGACTACTTGCTCCCAACGGACAAGCAGTACTCGGGTATCGACCGACGAGAGGTTGTCATTGACGACCGCACTTCCACACCGCTCAACAATTTCTCTTGCATCACCGATCTCATTCAATGGCGTGTCGCTCGTCAGCCTGAAGAGCTCTCGTATTGCACCATCGATGGGAGAGGACGCGAGGGCAAGGGTATCACTTGGAAAAAGTTCGATCTCCGGGTTGCAGCCGTGGCAATGTACCTGAAGAACAAGGTCAAGGTGAAGCCTGGCGACCATGTCATCCTCATGTACACTCATTCTGAGGAATTTGTGTTCGCCGTGCACGCCTGTATCAACATTGGCGCCGTCATCATTCCGATGGCACCACTTGACCAGAATCGCCTTAACGAGGATGTGCCCGCCTTCCTACACATCGTTTCCGACTACACCGTTCGTGCGGTTTTGGTCAACCAGGACGTGGACCATCTATTCAAGATCAAGCCTGTGACGAGCCACATGAAGCAGTCAGCCACGATTCTGAAGATCCCGATGCCTAGTGTGTACAACACTACCAAGCCCCCGAAGCAGAACAACGGACTCCGGGACCTGGGTCTCACCATCGACCCTGCCTGGATCCGACCTGGATATCCCGTCATTGTTTGGACATACTGGACTCCTGACCAGAGGCGAATAGCAGTCCAACTCGGTCACGACACCATTATGGGCATGTGCAAGGTGCAGAAGGAAACATGTCAAATGACGAGCTCCCGACCTGTCCTTGGTTGCGTACGGAGCACGACAGGTCTAGGCTTTATCCATTCTTGCTTGATGGGCATCTATATCGGAACTCCCACCTACCTCCTTTCACCCGTGGAGTTCGCTCAAAACCCGATGTCACTCTTCGTTACTCTATCGAGATACAAGATCAAGGACACTTACGCCACTCCGCAAATGCTGGACCATGCGATGTCTTCGATGGCAGCGAAGGGCTTCACACTGCACGAGCTGAAGAACATGATGATCACGGCGGATGCAAGGCCACGAGTGGATCTCTTTGCCAAGGTCCGTCTACACTTCGCTGCTGCTGGACTTGATAGGACTGCCATCAATACCGTGTACTCACACGTCCTCAACCCGATGGTTGCCTCTCGGTCGTACATGTGTATTGAGCCGATTGAGCTTTGGCTGGACACCCAGCAGCTTCGCAGAGGACTCGTCGTTCCCGTTGACCCCGACACCGATCCCAGAGCGCTGTTCGTGCAAGACTCAGGCATGGTACCAGTATCCACTCAGATCGCCATTGTCAACCCAGAAAGCCGCATGCACTGCTACGATGGCGAGTACGGCGAGATTTGGGTCGACTCAGAGGCTTGCGTCAAGTCATTCTACGGTTCTAAGGATGCTTTCGATGCGGAACGCTTCGATGGCCGAACACTGGACGGTGACCCAACCGTGCAGTACGTGCGAACGGGTGACCTGGGCTTCTTGCACAATGTCAGCCGGCCAATCGGTCCTAATGGTGCGCAAGTCGATATGCAGGTTCTGTTCGTACTTGGAAACATTGGAGAAACTTTTGAGATTAATGGCCTGAGTCATTTCCCCATGGACATCGAGTACTCCGTCGAGCGCTGCCATCGTAACATTGTCCCAAGTGGCTGGTAAGTCTTACAGTAGCCTCGAATGGAATAACATCCACTAACTCTGTCTAGCGCTGTCTTCCAAGCTGGAGGTCTGGTTGTCGTCCTCGTCGAAGTCAGTCGTAAGCCGTACCTGGCTTCGATCGTTCCGGTCATCGTCAACGCGATTCTCAACGAGCACCAAATCATTGTTGATATCGTTGCTTTCGTTGCGAAGGGTGACTTCCCGCGGTCGAGGTTGAACGAGAAGCAGCGAGGCAAGATCCTGGCCAGCTGGGTCACACGGAAGATGCGCACGCTGGCGCAGTTTGCTATACGGGACCTCGATCCTGCTGCCATGGGTGACGGACCGGATCCGAACAGGATGTCCGTAGCAAGCAGCGTCCGGAATAGCGGAGGCCATGCAGGAGTCTCCAGCTTGCGCCATGTCGAGCAAGCGCCTCAGATTATGGAGCAAGAGGAGTTCGAGCAGCAGATGGACCATATAGCCAACATGCCACCTGCTCGACCTATAGATGAGCAGACGACCCCGACTGGCTACACCTTGCACGACGGCCCTGGCGATTATGACGATGTCACCACCCCGATTGCGAATCAAC
The DNA here is from genome assembly GCA_021347865.1 of Sarocladiaceae sp. CBMAI 1973. Lineage (NCBI taxonomy): Eukaryota > Fungi > Ascomycota > Sordariomycetes > Hypocreales > Sarocladiaceae > Sarocladiaceae sp. CBMAI 1973. The sequence continues at coordinate 14,012 of WNLN01000309.1, forward strand.
AGTCACACTTCCAGCAACAGGGTCAGTCATACATGGGTCAGTCCTATGCTGATCAGTCATATGGCGAGTCGCAGCAGCCTCCTCATCCAGGCCCGAAACCTGGCACACGAGACGGAGAAAGTGACTTCTCGACACCACACATCCGTCTGCCAGGTGTTGATGGCAGAGAAAGCCTAGACCTTTGGGGCAAGGAAGGTCAAAGCAAGGACGGGGAGACAGATGAAGAGGATTGGACAGCCAACGCCATCATGCACATGAACCTGGCGGGGGATATGGGACGCCCGCAGGGACCTGAGCGATGATCGGGCGTCAGCATAGGGAGGGTTTCTTGCAAGAAAGCGGAGTTGGTTAATGACGAAATGAAGTGCTTGCGTTTGCGAATCGCTTGAATATAAGGTGGCTGTATGAGCGTTGTAGATAGCCTTACGGACATAACCCTCCTTGACTAATAGCATTTCATTGACAACAGCCTCGGGCATTCAATCACGTCACGAGTAATTTCGGAAAGTGCGGCAGTGTACAAAGGGCTAAATTAACAAGAAGAGAACGCTTCATAAAACAGGACGCCGCGCAACGCACAGAGTTAAGCTGCATATCACTTGTCGCAGACAAGGACATTTCTCAATACCTCACGAAGGCCATCTCCTGCGGCTGTGGATCGGTGCTCATCTCGTATGGCCTTGGACCTGTAGCCATCTGCTGCGGAACAGCCTGCTGAGGTACAGCACTCTGCTGCTGGGGCTGGTGCGGATCATACTGCACCACCGATGTGGGCTGTTGGAAGTACGTCTGCTGGTTGTATTGTTGATGTTGCTGATCCTGCGACCACGCTGGTGACGAGAGCTTCTCGGGCGAGGTGCCTCCCATGCTTGACGCAGGGAGTTCATTTGCTTGTCGCTTGTTCTTGCGTGAACGGCGGCAAAGCCAGAAGATGAGGATGCCGATTGCGACGATTGCGATGCCTGATGCTGCGCCGGCACCGGCTGCCGCGGCAGGAGAAAGACCGCCGCTGGATGAGTCGGAGGACGTCTCGTTGTTGTTCTCATTTGAGCCGGTTCCTTGAGGTGAACTTGACTCTGTTTCTGTTGAGGAGGATGATTCACTTGGTCGTGGGGTGCTTGGTTTTGAGCCCTCCTGTGATTCATGTTAGTGGACCGAGTCTTTTCATCAGACCTTGGGAGAACTCACTGCGCTGAACACTGTCGAGTATGCTGCGTCGTTGACGTCGCTCACACTTGTGTACAACCATCTTTGTGCTGGGTTATCTGCCTTTGGATCCGTATCACTGCTCATGAAAGGCGGATTTCCTTGGTGCACATCCAACCAATAATCAGTCCCGTTCCCAACATTAATAAACCGAACCATGCCATCTCCCCAATCCGCCACATCCCACATCTGATGCTGCTCATTCGGCACCGAGTCCAACAAACAAGGCTTCGTCTTCCCCGTCGACGCCTCAGTCGCATCATAACACACAGCAAGCTGCTTATACACGCCCATGAAGTTGTGACGGAGGCTGTAGCGGCCTGGGTGCTCATCGGGGTCGACGGGGTGGAACTGCCACATTTGTTTTTCGAGGATGCCGAAGACGCGGAGCTCGCCATCGCCGTTTACGTGGAAGTTTGAGGTGAATGATTTGCCGTAGGTGTCGACACGGAATTCGGTGATGTGGTACCAGACATTTGGGTCGATGTCCGTTGGGACTGTGAAGTTGACGGACATGATGGCGATTTTGAGGCGACTCAGCTCTCACTTCTTTTTGACAGACTTCTTCAATCCTCGCAAGATTGTTGTCTGGTCTGAGATGTTGCTTCGCTGAAAAGGATCGTCGGAAAGGAGAGGAAGAGCAAAGCTGCGGCTTATGGGAGGAAGTGACAGTCCGTGTCGCACAATGCAGTAATAATGAGCGCCCGTCCTTCAAGTCTACCAGTCAGCAAGAGTCTGCCCTATATCTCTAAACCTGTCTCAATACTAATTAAGGTAGGCCCAGCCAAGGCAAACGCTCGAGCCAAGAGCTTCTTCAGTGTCTCATACCCCTGTCCATGTGCCTGGTCCTTCGACAGCCCAGCTAGGCTACCGATCCTTGACCGAAGGCTTGATCATCTCTCAAGACATGACTTACTGTGTTCTTTCAGCATGACTGACCAGATCACTGGCATTCAACAAGCCGTTGGACAAGGTTAGTTCACTGGCTATTGCTAAGCCTTCTTCTACATGCTCAACGGCGTAGGCGCCGGCGCTTACAAAATAGCCACAACAGACGCCGCAGCAGTGGAGCAACATCGCCTTACCGCGTGTAAGAAAACCGCCAAGAGCATGCCTAATCGGGACATATCTTGAGCCCGCTGCCGGGACATGGGAGGCATTGCGCCCTATCATCGCGGCAAGACAAGGGTCCGGAAATGAGGATCGATTCCAGGGGTTCGACCAGTCATGTCAAGTTCCTGACGAAGTCCGGTGTACGTTGAATCCGTCGCCCCCTCGCTTATTCGTCGAGTGGCCAACGCATGCGTTGATCCGTAATCCTGGGAGTGCAACGGTGAATCCTGCTTCCCGGGATCATACGACGACAGGGCTGTGCTGTTGTTCGTTCTGTTCAATACTCCGTAGATGTCGAGGACGTGGTGAGTCTAAACAGCCAACCTGAAGCATGGACTTCCAGGATGATTTGGACCGGTACTATATACAAGACTTATGCAATCTTAATTGATCTATTGTCGCTGTAGGGAGGTGAGAAAGCTCTGTTCGAGATTAGTGCTGACGCCTCAACCAAAAGAATGCGAAAGACGCGCGCTGTGGATTCAGCTAAGGCAGCGGGCCGTAAATAGCGATCATCCTTCTCTCGACCTCTAATAGGGCGGGCCTGCTCCTACGTAAAGGATGAATATTACTCATTCATGCATGTTGCCAGTGAGATGTTCTGCGATCAACTGGTCGATGACCGTCCGAGCCATTCCACAAGTGTAATCGCATTTCCTCAAGCTTAACAAGCATCTTCCAGTTACAGCTGTCAAAATAAAGTTTAGCCTTGCACCATCAGACCCCCTGCGCTGGTTGAGCATCTCACGACGAAGACTATTGTCTCAGCTGAACACATGAAGAGCTGCCAAGTACAAACAAGATTCGAGGAACTCCTGACCTCTGTTCGCGGAGCGTCCCGGCCATCTCAAAACCCCGTGTCTTGGTCCAAACTTCTCGTAAATCCTGGGTTTCAAGGCTGCATGCCAAGCCTGTCTCGAGTCCATCCCAGCCCTGTCAGACTCGTACTCGCCCCCCAACGGTCTTCCACAGGTGAGGTTTCCGATCCCTGGCGCGTGCAAGTCAGTCCGTGCGCAATGATCGCGGATCAAGCTTCAAAGCTTATGCAGACACTCAGTAGACTAATTGGAGGCCTTTGAGTTCAAGTCCCCGGTGCGGTTCGTCTATTCATTGCGCCGTGCACGCTTGTCTACAAAGTCAGACTTGTCTAAAGGTCCCGTCCAGTGTACTCCATTCCCCAGTTACTTGAAACTCCCGACATAATACCCACTGCATTTCTTTCGGCCGTGACAGTCATCAGATCACTCGTCCTGCGTTCACCTTCTCCCTTGCTGACGTTTGCGCCTCTCTACATCTGCCATCGCGCTCTTGACGATGCCCATGGCTTCTTCCACGACATCTTGTCCTCTACGCCATGTATAAAGCTGCACACCTTGCTGATCTAATTGCTCGTGGGCCCTCGCCAGTCGGCGCTTCCACATCTCGAGCTTCTTGTTGACCGCACCAAGCGTTGGTGAGCCAGTCGGTGTTGAGGCAGCGGAGCGCGTGCTAGCTCGTGATGAGATAAACCCTTGGGCGTTCTGCATCGTTGAAGCCGGCGGTGCCATACGAGCTGGGCCAAGTGGCTCGTAGTCAATGTCCGAGTTGGCGCTGAAATTGTTCCTCATGCCGTTCATGGGCGGACTGACACTTTTCAGAGATGTCGCGACTCGTCTTCGTGGTGGAGGCGGCGGAGGCTTCTCATCATCCCTATCTCTCAGGCTTGCAGGACCTCTCGACGCTGCCGGTATGTTGCTTCGAGGGCCACTGCTATTGCTGCTCACAGTCTGTTGAGAAGAGTTGTGCATCTGGGCTAGAGGGTGCGCCGATGATGCCCCAGGTCGTGGTGGCTTCGGTGGCGGTACGTCGCTAGCATCGTCATGCTGGTTGTTCAGCCCAGGCCCACCATCTGGCCTCCCGGCAATCGACGGTGAGCTCCTAAGCGCAAGTGGCTTCGATGGTCGTGGTGGCGGAGCCTTCTTGCCTGCGAGAAGATCTGAGGAGCTCAACTGACGAGGCTGGGATTTGATCTGCCCAAGGGCCTTCCCAAGATCGACGTTCGTCTCAGCAGGCTCGTCGGAGAAGTCGATCAGTGTGCCCATGGCGGGCCCAGTGGGAGTCCGCACGCTGCTCACTGCACCTGGAGCTGAGTTTTGACGGACCTCGCTTGGCCGGGGAGTCCGTGCGTCATCAAAAGCCTTGTAGACAGCCTTCGAAGTTGGCATCTCAAACCCAGTATCGAAGTATCCGGGTGTCTCGGGTGTGGTCACATCTCGAATGAAGACAGCCAAGATCCTACCGGGAAACGTCATGGCCAGCTCAGTATAGACCTCGAGATCCGCTTCGCCACTGTCTCCCACTAAGATAAACCTTCGCTCTGGGAAGTCGTTCAGGAGACGATTCAGCGTGCCCTTCTTCCTTTCGGCGACAGGCTCGAAGATGCCCTGGAGCATACCGGAATATTGTCGCAGATGAAGAGATCCTGGCGGTAAGCCGACCAGCTTGAAGTATGTGGCCAAGACCGGGAATAGCTGCCAGGGACTGTTGGAGCAGTAGTGGATACTGACGCCCATGTCATACATCTGATTGTACCATTCTCTGACACCGTCAATCATTTGACCCTCGAGGTCGCGGACAAATGTGTTCCGAAAGATCTCACGCGCACCACCAGAGATATTGGAACTCTTGATGGTGTCGTCGACGTCAGTGATGAGACTGACACCTTGTGGTTCAATGATCTTGACGTCTTGAATGGCTGACAGCTCTTCATTCGCCAGAACTCGCACGTTCGTGGGCACGAAGTCCAGAGGCGCTCGGAGGATGAAGTGGCCAGCATCGTTGGTTATGACAGTCTTGGACTGCGACTTCTCGTCGTTGTAGAAGAAGACAGTAACAGGATGCGCGACTGTTGGGTTTGTCATGAACGGCGCTATCCTAGCCATCAGATTCGCGTTCGCCACTGTGAGCTCTGCATCGGACATCTGACCAGCCGTCGAATGCTGCGTTGCGGACATGGCAGGACTAGTCGGTGCCGACTCGGGCGTTGCGCTACCGCGACGAGATCTGGCTGTATAGATGCTTTCGGTTTCCGGGTCCGCGTTCTCCCTTGGCCTCTCGCTGTACTGGCCTTGATAGGCAGCACGTTTCTCCTGTTGGCCACGTCGCTCTATTCTGGCAGCTTCATGTCTGATCTTCTCTTGTTCGCGATTCTCTTCGTGCATCTGCAAGGGGTTCTTGCCCGCCGCATTGGCAGCTTGTTCTGGTCGTGGTGCCGGAATGCCGCTCAGCTGCCGTGCGAGACCTATGAGCATGCGATTTCGTCGGGTCATTGGGCCAACGTTCGGTGTATAGATCCAGCCGCGAACATCCACATCCACGACGGCCTTCTCATCTTCGTTCCTATCCCACTCTTGCCTCCAATAGTCCTCATCTCTTGTCCCGTTCCCTTCATCGTCCATGGCCCGCTGCTGCATGATGCGGTTCCAGTCCTTCTTGACGTGTCTCTTTGCGTAAGATGGGAATAGGACCATTTGGAACTCATTGTGCGATATAATGGCGACATCCGGGAAAGCTCCTGGAATGTGTGTCCTTCCATGGCCATCATGATTGACGCCCTCGGATCTCACCCGAGACTGAGCATACTGGTCGCGCATGTCGGTTACGGCCTGTTGCCCAGTCCTGTAAATGCTCCCAGCCATTGCTGCCAATTTCCTCCTCCGCGAGCCCCTCTCTCCAGGCGTCGATGCATCATATCCATCCTCAGGACCAGACATGAAGCCTCCCGGCATTCCTAGGTTCTGCATGTTGCGCGCCCTTGTCAGCTTGCTTCCCCCGCTTGCATGGTCTGTTCGTCGTGCACGAGGAGGGCCCAGGAGCACCCTACGACCGTGCTTGGAGAGGTGATCTCGGAAGCGGGTCTGTGTAAGTCGCTTTCGTTGCTGTCTGAGTATGTACTGGTAGATTCTCGATTTGAAGCTATGTTTGTAGTGAGGAAGGGTGTCGAGCCGGAAGTTGAAGAGTCGTTCGCGGTATCGGTCTCGGACAGTCGGTGGGAAGAGGTATCGAAGAAAGCTGCCCGTGTTGTGAGGGAGTTGGCGCCGCAAGCCGAAGAACCGAAAGGGAGCCAGCTTGTCGCTATGTGTTGAAAATGTTGGTAGGGAGCTACAGAAGATCAGAAGTGTCCAGTGCACCTCATATAGTCTGCCTGTTGTCGCGCAGCTTACGGTCAAGTCGCGCCCCGCCACAAGACACCGTGCCTGGCAGTAGATTGCTTCCTGCTGCTGCTGCAAGGGTCTTCTGACAGCGGCAGTTCGGCGACAGCGCGTGCGGTAGTCTGATCTGACTAGGGCAGGTGACTTTTGGAGGGTTGCGATTCGGGATGGGTGAGAGCTGGCCAAAGACGTTGCAGGATGGGAGCTCGTGATCGTGGGGGAAGCAAGGTTACGAGTCAATGGCTGGGCGGTGGTGGAATTATGTCATCACGCAGCGGTGCCTTGGTTGCGACCCGGTGACCACAGCACATCACCAGCACTGAACTGAAAGCTGAACAAGCCCTCCAGAAAATTACATGTGATCTGCTCGAAATGCAGAAACCTCCCTTTCTTCGACTTTCGACCTTTTTCTGGTCGCAAAATACATAGTGGCGCTCAAGCGTATCATCGCCAACCTACCCCGAGTGCACGAATCTGCACTTACACGACTTGGCGATGACGACGTACGCGTCCACGACGAGGCTCAGCATTGGCACAGAAGAGCCAAATATTACAAACGAAATTGATTGTGAAAGAAGGAAAGTTCTAAGAGGACACTTGAATACGTAGAAGTGTCACAGATCGGCTCCTCATATTGAATAGCTACAAAAGTCACTAATCTGTTCAAGCATTTTTTAGTACATTTTTGATGATCGCCCCGGAGCCATTTTGAAACTATCTATTGGAGCTCTATCATGTACACCACTATACGGCTGTATATTTAGCACGATCGTATTCTCACAAATGTTAACAAAAGTAGACACAGTCTCAGCTGCCTAATTTCAAGCTTATAATGTCTCAAGGAACGGCGTTCTTAGCTGCTAGTGACCATGTATGCCTTACAGGGACATCCATCGGACGACTGGCAAACACTGAATTCAAATAGCTGCAAAGTTGCCAAAGCCAACTATAATAAGTAGGTGATCAAATCTTGGCTCCTTCGTAGATACCCAAGGTTGAGTTAAAGTCCTTGCATTCTAGCTTCCATACAGGCTCCGCTATCGTGTTGATGTGGGATATGGTAACCCTGCATCACGCGAAATGCGCCCCTTAGACTTTCCAACGCAAGATGTAATTGAAGAATCCCAAATGATGCTCTGAGAAATAATAGTCTGACATCATTGAGTGACCCACTAGGATTTGGATGTGACTCTGTGGCACAGTATGCTTCGTTGCAGCATCAGTGCTGTTCACGACTGAACGGTTTAGTAGGTTACATTCTACGCTTATATCGATATCATTGCGTTGCCACAACGATCCATTTTCCCCCCATCTTAGGAAACCCGATCGAGGTTGTAATTGCTCTCCTTGCGTTTACAAGCCGCAGAGCTCTCGTCATCTCAGCACAAAGTGTTATAGACGACAAGGGTTGGTGAAGCTGCAATGTTCTGCCAGCAAATGTTGAAACAAAAATGTCCTTAAATTAAGCAATGAAGATAGATATGTCTTGCAGAGAGGTCTGATGTCATTTCGCGACCGCCACAGGGCTGAAGGGTTTCCTCTTGGCACAATGCTGATCACAACTCAGCTGAGCCTTCGCATCTTAGGTAAGAAAGCGACCACTGATAGTCTGCGCCGCAAAGGATTTGGAAAATTCACGGGCTGACGAATGAGCTTTAGACCTGTACGGGATCTCTCTGATCTATCGTCAAAATGGGCGAAATTTCCGCTTAGACCCCTGTGCTTCATGACACTGATCTGGAGTCAGCTACGCAAGGGGCGATCGTTGGATTCCCATTGAGGAAATTCGCCTTACACGAAAGTCCATAGAATGACGACTCTTTCTTACGCCAAACGTTGCGATCAGTAAGGACCCTGCACCGCCGAGCCTTCACGATGGAGTCGAATGACGATGATGCTATGACTATCTTCGCAGAAACTCTGAACCGTCTATATAAGGTAAAACAATGAAGGCCAGTTGGGCGAGATAGATCCATAATCAACAACCTTCAACTTCAAAGCAATTTATTAGGAATCTTCTTCAAACTTCACAAGTTCTCCAGTTTCTGAGAATACACTACAACTTATTCATAAACATTATAACAAGTCACTTCTGCCAAAAATGGTTACCATCCGTCAAATCGCTGCCGCCGCTCTCGCGACTTCAATTGTGGCCGCAGCTCCTGCTGTAGTCCCCCGCGACGACGACGATGACTTCATTGAGTGGACGGAAGGCGATATTCATAACGTCGACGTCTACTTATCAAACTAGCAATTCTCATGGGGAGACGCCCACCCACACCACAGAATCGGTGAGCTGAAGGACCAGTGCAATGATCTCAGCTGCTCGGACTTATCCACCACCACCATCGAGGTCAAGATGCTCGGAGACAGCAACATCTGGTATAACCGAGAGATCACCCTCAAGGCCGACGGGCAATTCTCCAAGAAGACTGAGGAAGGTAGCCTTGATGCCTTGTTCGAGATTGCGAGGAATGCTGCTGCCAATGCATTGAGCATGGATGAAGACGTCAAGGGTACCGAGGAGAGTAGCTGCAGCGGTATTACTGGCTCTTGCAACTCAAGTAAGATACCATCTCTACGGTGGAATTTGGCCGGGCTTTGACTAATCATGTTGTCATAGATGTCCACTACTATGATCAATACTACGCTGCGAATGAGATCACTGTCCAAGTCCGCAACTCGGACGACGATGGTGCTATTTCATGGCTTACCATCACGGCTGAGCTTAACCCCGATGACAGTGGTAGCGAGGCTTGCGAGACTGTCCTCGGCGCTGCGTCTACCGTTGCTGGCACAGTCAGCGGTGTTGGCGGTGGTGTCTTTGGCCTGGCCAGCTTGTTCTGTGGTAGCGCTTAAGAACGTTCGCGCTGGGCGCTCATCTCGGCGGAGTGTGTACGATAATATGTACGATAACATGTACGATATAGAATAAACCTGAATCAGAGGCTCAGCGCTGGACCGCTGGCTTTGTATTTTGAGGACTGCCGCAGCTGGACCTATTTCGTTGAAGGTCGGTCTATTCGTAGCAATAAACCCGATCTGACAAACCCCAAGTGCTTGACCCTGGGCGTCTGACTCTGCACCCATACAACTTGGCGTTGACGACATACCTGCCCGCGAAGAGGCTCAAACATTGGTACGAAGGAGCGATGGGTCACATACAGGGAAATTGGAAAACGACGCTTGAGTTGATGATTACATGCGATATTGTTTCAGAACGAAGTCCTTCCTCATCTCTTTCCCTTCGCCTTGCCACCGCCCTTACCTGCCTTGGCTCGCGAAGCCTTGACATCATCCGCCGCAGTCTTTCCCTTCTTCCATTCTCTGCCTTCCTTTCTCTCCGTCCTGGTATCGAGCTTCTTCTTGTCCTTGTTGCTGAGCTTGCCCACTCCGGTCTTCTTCTTCTTCTCCTCGCGCAGACCATTGAGCTCTGCCTGACCAGCCTTGGCCGCCTTGATCTTGTCGTCCTGAGACTCGAACCACGTTCGCTTGGGTCGTGCCTTGATCTCGTCGTGGTGCTGGATGATGTTCTCGCCCTTCTTCAGTTGCATTTCGACGTGAGCAAGTTGCTTCTCTTCTTTCTCCTCCTTCATGATCTCCTCAATCTCGTCCTCCATCTCATCGATCTGGTCTTGGATCTTATCGGCTTCCGAGGCCTCGATGACGCGGCTGATAATCTTCGATCCTTGTGCCTTGCCGGCCTTGACTGCAGCCTTGACGACCTTGCGGTCAGGCTCAGCGGCAAGTGTGAGGGCCACACCACTACGTCCGGCACGGGCAGTACGACCGACACGGTGAACGTAGATCTCGAGCTTCTGAGGTGCTTCGTAGTTGATGACGGTGTCGACTCCCTTGATATCGAGACCACGCGATGCAAGATCGGTAGCAAGTAGGTACGAGACCTTGCCGTCCCTGAAAGATTCGACACTCGCGATACGCTACGAGTAGTTACGAGTAGTTAGTACGAGAACGACGGCAAAACCTCTGAGGGGGACTAACCTGTGTCTGATGCATGTCACCATGCAGCTCTGCACATGTCATGCCTAACAGCCCAAAGATGATACGAGCGCGATGCGCCTCCTTCTTCTGCCTAAAGAAGATGATGACCCTTTCCGTGTAGAGTGTCTTGCAAATGTGTGCCAGGTAGCCCATGCGCTTCTCCTCCCGGCCGGGTCTTAACCTCACAAACTCCTGCACAAGTGTACCGACAGTCTTCTTCTCAGAATCCACCATCACTCTTGCTGGCCTGTTCATACCCACACGGACCAAGCGGTCGACTGTTGATGTCATGGTGGCTGAAAAGAGCATGGTCTGACGTGATTTCGGCAGTGTTGTAAGAATCTCGTTCAGTTCGTCGGCGAAACCGTCTTCGAGCATACGATCGGCTTCATCGAGAACCAGAATCTCGACAGTGTCGACAGCAAAGCTCGCTGAGTTGCGCATGTGGTCAATGAAACGACCAGGTGTCGCGATGATAACATCGGGTCGCAGGCGGAGTTCAGCCTCCTGAGCCTTGAGACTCAGACCACCGACAGCGAGTGTGAACTTGATATCGGTATGGGCGGCAAGTTTCGTAGCAACGGAATGACACTGAATGGCCAATTCACGAGTAGGCGTCAAGATGACAACACGGGTAGTTGCGATCTTCTTGGGGCGGTACAGCAGACGTTCCAGAATTGGCACAACGAATGCACCCGTCTTACCGGAACCAGTGACGGCACCACCGACGAGATCCTTGCCCATCAAGGCGATTGGGATACTCTTAGACTGAATAGGGGTAGGTTTTGAGAAACCAACAGCAGCGAGACCACGGAGAATAGGTCTTGACAGAGACATGCCTTGGAATGAAGACGTATTTGTTTTCTTGCCAGGCTCAGCCGCTTCTTCTGGTGCGAAGAAAGCATCGCGCTTGGCTGCCTCTTCTGCGTCCACTTCTGAATCTCCACCGTCCGACATGTCGTCCTCGGGGTGGGCCACAGGTGTTGCTACTGAATCGTCGTCGGAAGCTGCTTCGTCGTCCTCTTCGTCGCCAGAAGGCTCATCGCCCTCGGCCTCAGACTCTTCGTCCTCAGATCCGGCCTTCATTCCGAAAGCATCATCAGCCAAGACCTCGTCATCGTCGTCGTCCAACTCGAGTCCGACCTCTTCTTGTTCTTCGACCTCGTCATCGCCGTCCTGGGCCTCGGTGGCTTTTCCGTTCTTCTTTTCTCTGCGGCGCCTGATGATTTCGTCGAGGTCCACCGCAGCGAACTGCTTGGCCATGTCGTTCTTCGCACCATCAAAACCCCAGCCCTCGAACTCCGCTTCGGCGAGATCGGCAACATTGTCTGTCTGAAACTCAAAATCCGGGTTCATTGCGCCATCGTCCTCGTCCTTTTGTCCCCAGATACCTTGGGGCTCCTCTTCCTCCTCTGAAAGTTCTGGTTCTTCTTCCTCTTGTTTCTTGTTCTTCTTCGACTTCTTGCCGTTCTTTACAACCTTCGTCTTCTTCTTGGGTGGTTGCGCCGGGGCAAGTTCCTCCTCCTCGGGGACAATATCCTCATCGTTGTCGGAAATAGTGTGAATGAAGTCGTCCTCGACGGCCTTTCTCTTGTGTGTTGGAGCCATTATGAGCGTCGGTTCGATTGCAATGGCAATTACTTGTAATGACTGCTTTCCCAGCGACCAAGCAAATTCATGCAGCCAAAAGCTCTGGGTGGACCGTCGTTTTTTCTGCCGTCTTGAAATTTTGGCGGTCAAGCTACTGAGACCATCCCCACCTTGGAGGGGTGCCAGGAACAAGAAGACGCACGTGATACTACAGGGTAAGTCGGGGTACGCCACTTGACCGTAATGACGGGAAGGAGGGGCAGCTGTTGCTGTTGCCCCCCACCACACCGGTTGATTGGGCGACGACAGCACGGGAGAGATGCGTACCGAATCAGCGCGAATCCAGGGCATCACCTTTAATTTCTCCAACCTCACATTTGCCGATCGTCATCCCTCCGTACTCGCGTCCCAACTCCACGCTCCTCGAACTCTACCTCCCGATTGCATCGACTCTTTCCACCTCAAGCGTGCCGCTCGTGTTTTCGCTTTCGCTGCCGGCCCTCGCAACGACGCTACCGACCCCTAATACCGCCTTTGTTCGTTACACATAGACCAAGATGGGAGAATCAAGGTTTGTGCTGCAGACCACCACGCGGGCGCGTTTCTCTTGTACTGACTCGGCATATCAGGCAAGAGCTTGTTCAGTGGCTGAACAGCCTCCTCCAGCTCAACATCACCAAGGTTGAGCAATGTGGTACTGGGTATGCTTCCAAACCCCTCCCGGGCCTCCAGCACGTTGACTGACCTCGTCCCAGAGCTGCACTATGCCAAGTCTTCGACAGCATATACATGGACGTTCCCATGAGCCGCGTCAAGTTCAACGTCAACGGTGATTATGCATACATCCAAAATTTCAAGGTCCTCCAAAGTAAGCTCAATACCGCACCCGCCACCCATGGTTGACGCGCAAACGCTCACATGTCCTTCAGACACCTTCGCGAAGCACCAAATCGACAAGCCGATCCCCGTCGAAGCCCTCGTCAAGTGCAAGATGCAGGATAACCTGGAGTTCCTCCAGTGGACCAAGAGGTTTTGGGACCTCAACTTCCCCGATCACGACTACGATGCCGTTGCACGCAGAAAGGGTGCGCCGCTTGGTGCTGCCGGTGGTGGTCGCCCTGCCGCCGCACCGGCTGCCGCACGACGAGCTGGTGGTGGCACTACCCCGAGCGGCGGGCCTAGGGTGGCCAAGGCCGCCGGTCCCGGTACTGCTGCCCTGCAGAACGAGAACGCAACCCTGAAGGAGACGGTTACCGGCCTCGAGAGGGAACGCGATTTCTACTTCAGCAAGCTTCGTGACATTGAGCTTCTCATCCAGACCGCTGTCGATGAGGACCCCAAGCTGGAGGAGCAGGAGGATGGTCTCATCAAGCAAATCCAGGCCATTCTGTATTCAACGGAGGAAGGCTTTGAGATCCCCGCGGAGGGAGAGGTTGATGATCAGGAGACATTCTGAGCGGGGAGTAAAAAGCATGGGAGCTAGGCAGCAGCAGTTCATGATCATGATGTTTTGAAGAGCGTATCAGTGAGGCAGGCAGCAAACTATTTGCGGGTGCCGGGGATGGGCTGTGCAGGCGATTGTCCAAATACGATGAGCCGCTACAAGTCGTTGTGGGATAAGCACTTGATGTCCTAATCCACAATAAATGAGGAAGGCTTGTGGTCTCATAATTGCATATCATGTCACGTTCTCCTGTCTCTCACGCATGACCCCTGAAGATTCATCACGAATCCTTCAACTCATTCGCAGGGACATCACCACATGTGCCTCCTACAGCGTGCCCAAATGACTTGTGTCTCCCCATCATGCCTCAGGTCGAGCGTATCATAGCAAGTGAAATAGCAGATAAAATAGCAGATAAAATAGCAGATAAGTGAGCATATGAATTAGTAGGTAAAATAGTAGGTTAAATATTCAGTCTGTAGTATAAGCCAGCTCGACCGGCGGAGTGGCTGCACAGTTGCACTCAGAGGATTTGGGTTATAGCCTGACGGGAATCAGTCGCAGCGAACTCATTCATCGCATGGCGACTGCTGCCAATTTTGAGAGGGATAGCTTGAATAAAGGTTGGAAATATTCAACAGTATTCAGAGATTATTTCCGTGATTGATGTGCTCAGTTTAGTCCGTGACTTTTGCTGTAGTAGTGTTTAAGCAGTCTAGAGAGTAGACAACCTCCTCTTAGTAGCCTGCGTATACTAACTTACACCACAACTCAACCACCAACTTCACTCCCAACTCAGGGCAATGCTTCTCGTTAACATCGCCACAAAAGTCATGTTTCGAAACCCCCTCCGCCATGGCTATGAAAAAGCCCCCCACGCGGCCTAAATCTCAATATCGCTTTCCTCTCTTTACCTTCACCACGTCCGCCTCCCACCTCTTCCACGGGCTTCAGGTCGGCGCAAGACACATGAAAGGCTTTGAGGTTCTACCTCCTTCAGTAAGCACCATTAAGTTTACTTGAACTTCTTCACATTTACTTTGCCTTCCTTGCCTTCCGCTTCCTCTACTTCACTACCTTCACCTTCTACGCCCACTTCTTCCACGAACTTCAAGGCCAGTCAAAGGAACTTCACAAGCTCTAAGGTTTTACCTCCTCCCGTGTGCCACAACTCCACTATCTAACTTCCTTGCCTGCAGGCAAAATGACCGATGTCAACGGCAACAATGGTCCCCTTGGTGATGGTCAGCAAGAGGCCCAGGCTGGAGCACAGTATCCTGTGAACTGGCCCAACAGTCCTCAAGGCCCATCCCAGCCCGATGGCTCTGCTCCCTGCTCTTCAGCCGCTCCGGAGAGCAACAGTGTCATTTTCTCCGACTACGACAAAGAGCCCTTCCGTGCTGTGGTGAACGTTAGCTCTAGCTACACTGCTGTCGGTCCAATTGCCAAGAATGAGGCCGTCCTCGCCAATCGCATCCAGGCTTCGCATCAAATCTACGTTCATTTGAACCGCCTCAAGAACAATCAGATGTCAGCTACCTACAAGGAGCAGAAACACGCCCTGGCGACTTTCATCGCCCGCTTCTCCAACCTCTACTTCCACTTCGAGTTAGATGCAGCCTCAGTCAACGACATCATCGACTCGTATACCGAGGAGAATCGATCTTACCGCCGATGGTACAATGAGCTCCTCACTCTTGCGACGACTCGTTATGCTCTCTCTACAGTTAACGGACATCTCAAGGAGCTGGAGACACGTCTGGCTAATGTTGAGGATAACGCCTTCAGCTTTCAGTGCGCTGTTGCGAATCGCGTGACCGCGTTTGAGAGAAAGATCGACTCAATCAACGAACTTCAGGGCTCCAACGCAGAGTCCAAGCGAAAGTTTAATGAGCTCTTGCATCAGCTCAAGGAATTCCAGTACGAGTCAGTCAAAGGCCTGGGCGTCCTTGCGGATGCTGTCACTGAGATCTTCGCCGCACAGAATTTGACTCTGCACAAAGAACTTGGTCACAAGCTCAAGGCCCTCAAGGCTGCTCGGGATACTTTGCCCGAGTCCCCTTAAGCCCAAGGGTCCTCAACTGTCGTCAAGAATTCGCAACGAGCTATTGGGCGATAGTGTAGCTGGCCCAGTTCTGACGAGAGAAATGAAAGGTCTGGAAAGGAATACAGCGGCCTGCAGCTGGGTCTACGGTGCATGAGGCAACACAAATGACGGGGCTGGGACGATTTGCGTTGAGGCTAGGCAGGTCATGGTAGACTATCTTTGAAAAGTTCAGAGGAGATTGATAGAAGAATGAACGATTGTTTCGCCCACTAAGAGAGCAGCGACAGCACGTAGCGGAAGTCACAGTAGTTTGAGGTGATTCCTTCCAGAGCCTGTGAATAAGATTCATCCCCAGTGAAATAAAGTCGTAGTTGCACAACCGTGTCTTTCGCCCCTTTGTGCAAGGCTAAACCTACCTCATTCACCTTGTTGGATCTCCAATCCGAGAGGACAGCTTGGGCAGATGGCGTGCTGAGCAGGCGCACGAAGTGCCGGCGTTGGAGGCCTTCATGGAGGGTGAGATAGACTGGCCACAGCTTCCTTGGGTTCCTTGAAAGGAATCGGTCCAAGGCCTCCGTCAACAGAGCGCAAATACTGTGATCTTCATCTTGTGAAGTATCGTCGAAGAGGAGGCTGCAAAATGTCCAGGTCTCTCCCTGACCTATAGCTGTGTAGTAGTGGTTGCCACAAACCGTAGTAGTGATTTGGGGTTGAAGGCCGCGGTCCCTATCATGCACTCTTCGATACAAAGGAAGCTGAAGAGGTCGGTCCCCGTCGCGAATCATTTACACTAGGCTTTACAAACATTCTCAGCCTGATCAAAAAATCTTCCATTACCATTTGCCTTTGCCCTGCTCTCTTTGGAGTTTCTTGCCCTGCTTTCTTTTGGGCTTCTCAACATCACTTCTCATCATCGCGGCTTCAAACGATCATTTACTCAGCATATCTGTTCCGGCAAGTTTCAACAATGGCCTTTCGTGTGCCAGACAACAGCCCGATCCCAAAGGGCCTTGATGGGGCCGATGTTCCCGTCATTGCGATGAATACAATGCGCAACTCGTCAGGGCTTGCGGTGCTCCCAGGCCAGGGCAGCATTCAGGAGGCGAAGGACCGGGCCATCCACGGCTACCTCTCGATGTGGCTCCCTCTCTGCCACGCGCGACTTGCTCTGAGATCCTCAAGATGTTCCAGAAGCGCGCGCAGTGGTACGTGACGCCACATGCTCGCGATAACCCATGCGAATCCAAGACAATGAAGGACATCACTGGGTAAAGTGGGAATCCCTTCGGTCCTTTGGATCCAGATGATGTGATCGGAGTTGAAACAGCCAGCTCCGGCCATCCATGGTGACCATGGGTCGCTATGTTTTCTTCTACATCCTCTGGGGCGAGCACAACCAGCTTAATAACTTCTATCAAGCCTGCGAGGAGACTCACGTTGCGTCCTCACAGCCTCTGGTGTTCTCCCACCCACGTCAGGTGGGGGGACCACTACCAGCGCAACGAGAGAGATGGACACTTGCGCTTTGGGACAGTCCGTCTAGCCGTCGCAGGCGGAGTCGGTCCAGTGGCGTCGGTCCAGTGGCATCAGTGCCTGTGATTCATGGCTGAGACTCCCCGAAAGTGTCCTCGCTACTGTTCTTGGGCCCGGCAGTACCTGAGCCCGCTCTGTCGTGCGTATCGTTGCCTGTAGTGTCAGCAGCAGCAGAGACGGCAGCTGCCTGCTCTCGCTCAAGCCTCTCAAAGTCAATATCATAACCTTCGGCCTGTCTTGCCGCGCTCTGTGAGTTGAGGAGACCCTCTTCCTCCCGCTATTCTACTGCATCCACGTCATCCCATGGGTCAATTCATTCAGCACTCTTCTCATGGCACGCCTCCCTCTCCTCGCGATCTTGGCGAATCTGCTCACTGAAGAGGTGGTCATCCTCTGACTCATTCTCAGCACGCCTCTGAACGTCTTCGAAGACTTGAGCAGTTAGGACGCGCTCCGAGTCCCTCAGCATCTCAACAACCTGCGCAATGCTAATGTCCTCCACCATATGACAGAGGGCGGTAATGAGGCGCTCCGAGCATGCGAGAAATTGTGGGTGGCTATCCTGTGTGACACTCAGCAGTATCTTTGCGAGCAGAGAGATCACATAGCCGAGTTTGACTGTCGAGGGGTCGTGAGGATCAAGCTCTTCGCGGCCTTCGATGCCGAGGATAGTGATTCAGGCAAGCCTGTTCACATTCTGCCTTTTCATTGTCTCAATAAACTC
Source organism: Sarocladiaceae sp. CBMAI 1973 (assembly GCA_021347865.1). NCBI lineage: Eukaryota > Fungi > Ascomycota > Sordariomycetes > Hypocreales > Sarocladiaceae > Sarocladiaceae sp. CBMAI 1973. Next base: position 31,861 of record WNLN01000309.1, read on the forward strand.
CTAGAGCACAAACTCGCGAGGGTCCTAGTTAATTAGATTGGGAGCGACACCTGCGTAGAGAGTGTCTTCGCGCTCTTCTCGAGACGTGAGAGCTCCTGGTAGTCATGGAAGGAGTAAGCTGTCTTGAGAATGTGCTAAACGACCCCATACCTCTGCCCAATGCGTCCAACTCGGGCAATGGCCTGGTCCATCTCCTCAGCGTTCCAGGCGAAGCCCTCGAGAATTCCCTTGCTGCACGTTTGGTGTAGGGTGACGCAGCACGACATGAAGACACCGAAAGTCGAACCCTTGGTGACAGAATAGTGGGCGAAATAACACGAAGAATAGTAATTAAAATAGCGAGTAAAATAGTGGGTAAAGTATTGACTAAAATAGCAATCAAGATAGTGGGTGAAATAGTACGTAAAATAGTAGAAAAAAGAATACGCGAGATCGTGAAGAGAATCGTCGGTCGGCAGTGTAAGTCAACTCAAGCACACCGATGGACTTGTCAATCCCCCCGAGGCCCCCGGTAACTTACCAGAGTACAAAGAAGTATTAAACTAAAAGAATCATAGTGAGGAGTGGCATTCAAAGTTGTGCTGTGTTGTCAAAACTTAAAACAACCTCATACCAGAGGATGATACAGCACGAACAACAGGCAAAAAGTGGTGAATCCTCCGGTACGGGGAATCGAACCCCGAGCTCCTGCGAGTATCTTTCAATGAAAAGCAGAAATGTTAGCCGTTACACTATACCGGATTGATGAGAATGAGGCTATCGTGTTGGGCGTTATGTACCATATCGTCTGAGGTGGATCGTGGACACCCTCACGGATCGCCCACACTCCCACGGAGCACCAACGATCACTGGACTTCGAAGAGACATTTAAAACAACTAAAGAGAACTGATAGAATGAATTGTTACTCCATGATTTGCCGGGAAGTCTCTAATGGTTTTCGTTTTCGTGGTACCGCTAGTTGTGAACGACCCTTCGAGGGTGTAGCGCTATGACTTCGACCCACCCTGTACCTACTTCACCCGCTCTCCATCACGACCGAGCAAAGAAACACTCGGAACTCTGAACATGCTTCCAAAAACACGTACTCAGCTCCATTAGACCGACCTCCTGAGAACCGCCATGGTAAAGCCCAGCCAGGACCCGGTATACATGATCACTGTCCAGAACTCAACAGCCTTGCCCAACGACCCTGTACGTAATCGATGCCAAATCCGTCCATTCCTCGCAATTATTGGGATATAGATCTTGTCCACAAATGCATCCCGGACACAGGCATCTGCAATGGGAATTCCGCCAAAAGAGGTGAGGATTATGGCAATGTTGTCCCAGGTCATGATCGGCAGATCGTCATCATACAGCTTGAACGCCGTGCATACCACCCCCATCAGGATCACCCAAAAGGCCATTGTGCCAGCGACACGCGGTTGATTCTTCAAATCTCCTTTGAACTCGTCCGGTCGGTCGCTAGGCTCGATTTCAGGGTATGAGCGCGCTGCGCCCATGGTAAATCCGATTGCCGGGAGAAGGGTAACCCAAAGCGCAGGACACGGAGCTTTTTGGCCATCAAGTGACGCAATGAAGAGGACGAAGTGCATGGACAATGACCATATACTGGTCAAGACGAGGAGAGCACCTGGCACGACGATGTTTCCGTAGAATGGGTAGCCGATGAGTGGTATAATGGAGGCAGCAGCAAGGAAGGTCTCCGGTGGGATATCCACGAGTCGTAGTGTGGACATAGTAGCCATGTTGCCAGACGAAGAGTTGCTGGTAGTTGGAAGAGTCAGGAACAGTCTGAATTCAGAGGCGATCTTTGTAGAATGAGCTTTGCGTAATAATTCGCCTCGGACAAGTTTCGTAAACTCCAGTAATAACACGGTTGTGATGAAAGGCAAAATGATGGAGCAGAGTGCCAACCGGCAACTTGCTTGCCATGCGTCATGCGTACACCCAAGGGACAGTAAAGGCAAGAACACCCATCATGGGAATTCACCCTGCAACTATGGGTGGTAGTCTTTCGATCCTGAGGACCATGATCGTGCCTTCTGTTTCAACTAACATCTAGAGATTAGCGCATGGAGATGCATGTTGAGGATGATCCACATCGGCGCCGATTTGAGTCACCTTCGACATGGGCGTATTGCCAGCGTATTGCCAGCCTCTGACTTGCTAAGCATTTTACAAAGCTCTATAATCTCATCAATCCTACAATTTTCCTGTATTGCCATTAGTTGCATCACTTTGCTGTGATTCCTTCAAGGACCTTGTAAACACCATGGACGTCAACATCAGACTGGCGACGCCCGCTGATCTCAAAGCCATCGACCAGATCATCTACGATGCCTACCATCACTACATCCCACGCATGGGCATGACTCCAGGCCCAATGCTCGACGACTACGCACCAATGATCACCTCCAACAGCATTCACGTCGCCGAAGACACCAACGGCAATATTCTCGGGCTTGTAGCCATCTACCCAGAGCCAGAAACAACCGATTCGATGATTCTCAGCAATTTGGCTGTCGCGCCACAAGCCCAGGGTGCCGGGCTTGGAAGAAAGTTGATGGAATTGGCAGAAAAGGAGGCGGTGCAAGGCGGATATAAATTCATGAAGCTGTACACGAATGAGGCGATGACGGAGAATATCGCAATCTATGGGAAGAAGGGCTACGTAGAGACGCATCGAGCGGTAGAGCGAGGATTGAGGCGCGTATTCATGACCAAACAATTGCAGACAGGCAATTAAAGCATCCGAATCGCCGGATCGTTGCGATCAAGTTTTGAGATAAATGAAACCTCTTGCACATTTGACTCGGTCTGGTCACCACGAAGCAGCATCGGACGAAAGCTTGAATGTTCACGGTCCCTTGATGGTGTAGGCAGCGGTGCTGGCACGGGCTGGCCCACTGTAGCGTCATGTGCTGCCGTCATCGTCAACACCCCAGAGTCTAGACCAAAGCACCATCAAAGACCCTGCTTCCACCTGCACGGATCCGGCTGCCCTTCATCCTGTCACCATTCTTATCCTCACCAACACAACACACAAGTGGCTAGCAATCTCGTCAAGCTCCCACCGCAAACAAAGAAATCTGACAGCTCACGACATCACAACCAACATTGCATGCGCCCTTGACAGGCAGGGCGACAATGGCACCTCCTCCCGAAATCGCCATTCCCTCTACGAGCGTCTCCAGCGAATCCTCATCAAAACCGTACACTCTCTACAACATCTCCCTCAGACTCCCTCTCCGCTCCTTTGTCGTGCAAAAGCGCTACTCAGACTTTGCCACCCTTCACAGCACCCTCGTCAGCCAAGTCGGCGCCGCACCGCCTGTCGCTCTCCCAGGCAAACACTGGCTCAAATCAACTGTCAAGTCAACGGATCTTACACATGAGAGGCAGGTTGGACTGGAAGCGTACTTGAAAGCGATCGCAGAGTCACCGGATCGAAGATGGCGGGACACATCCGCGTGGAGGGCGTTTTTGAACTTGCCTAGTTCGAGCACGACGAACTCGGCGGTGTCGGCAGGAGGCATGGTCGCGAACAAAGCGGCTGGAGCAGCGGATCCGGGAACTTGGCTCGACATGCACAGAGATCTCAAGCAGTGCCTACACGACGCACGACAGTCGTTGGCAAGGAGAGATCATGCATCAGACAGTGGCAATAGCTCGGCCGCAGCGGAAGCCTCGACATCAGCGAAGCGATCTATCGTCAAGGCCGGTACATCGATCGCAATGCTCGCCGACGGCCTTCGGAAAATGCAAGAATCCAACCGCCTAGGCGACGGCGAGCTACGACGAAGACGAGACCTGATAGCAACTGCACGAATGGAACGCGACGGTCTCGACAAGCTCTCTAACAGCATGTCGAGCAGTATCGGAGGGTCCAGCAGCTCCAAAGGACAAGCTTCATCATCCGACAAAGCCGCCCTCTTACAAGGCGGTCGTCCAGCCGGCCGCGTCCTCGGCGCCCCAGCCCCCGAAACCGACAAAACCCGCGAGCTCGACAACCAAGGCGTCCTCCTCCTCCAACGACGCGAGATGGACTCTCAAGACCAAGCCCTTGACGAGCTAGCCGCTATCATCCGCCGGCAGAAAGAGATGGGCATGGACATCAACGAGGAAGTGGAGAGGCAGAACGAGATGCTGGAGCAGTTGGATGAGGATACGGGGAGGGTGCAGGGCAAGTTGAAGATTGCAAACAGGAGGATCAAGAAATTCTGACGGGCCGGGCTGGGAGCTGCGGTGAGGCTGGTGCTGCTGGCCGTACGATTTATGGTGTGGTGGATAATGGTGCTGGGGTCGTTGAGGGATGGGATCGCGTGGATTCTGGAATTGCTTCTCGCCTTGGTTCTCCCGCCAAGGTAGAGGCAAAGGAGATGCCATGCGAGAGCAACGTGGGGGCTGATTTGAACACGCAATTATACCAGGGACATGCAGCGCGCTTGGGATCGAATACACATGTAATTGACTTGTTTTCACTCGTTTTTCTTGCCACAATTTCCTGCCATGGTCTTTCTCGCTATGTAATTATCGGTACAGGATTCATGGGAATCCTACAGTCAAGACTGGTTGATATTCTGAAGGAACGACTGTAGACCAGAGGGCGGAACCAATTTCTCACGCCGAAAGAGCATAAAATACTCCTTGGTTTTACCCCTGGTGGTCTCCCCAATCTGCTCGAATCCAACGGATCGCAAAAGTGCTCGGCCAGGCACTGTTGCCAGTGCTCCCATGCGAGGTCTTTCTGCCGAAGCCTAGTCAATGCAGTGTCTTATCCACTTGGATCCAATGCCTTTCCGTTGATGTTCAGGATGGACCACCACGAGGTCAAGCCCTGAAAGCCGTTAGCAGTTAGCTACCGTAACGTCTGTCAACGATGACTGACATGGGAAGTTACTCGTCATATACTCGTCGTAGTGATTTGGAATCTCTCCCCCAATCCTCGCGAGATCAAAGGCCTCTAGCAACATCATTTGACCAGTAACCCACCTCGGCTTCAATAATCCCCCAGGAGTCAAATGATTTCTCCTCACAGGATGTGCTCTCGTCCACATGGAATTCCCAAAGGTCCGCATCATCTCCCCGTACTGAATGAACCCCACGATACCCACGCCATCGAGCACCGCAACATCGCATGATGACATTGCGAGTCGCAGCCTCTCCGCTACCCTCACTGCTGCCAAGGTCTCGCCCTCTGGCTATGGTGGGCGGAGCCCGGGCGGGAGTGCTGCAGCCGACTCGTGGAGGAAATGGTAGATGGTGCGGTCTTTGGCGTAGGTTTGGAGTTCGATGCGGGCTATGGTCGCGTAGTCGATGGGAGTGGCGGGCCGGATGAAGAGGGTCGGCGGCGCTGGAGGGGGGATGGGTTCTAATGTTTCCGGAAAGGGTGAAGTATCCATGGTTATTGATATGTTTGCGAGAGTTGCATATGGATGAAGAGCGACGGTACGTCTATGGTCTTAGCGATGATCCTCGTGTAAGTCACACGCTGTTCTGGTAAAATGATTGAGAAAAGGCAGCATGATCGCGTCTTTGCAGTCTATCACTTTCGCCTTCCCGTCTCGACATTTTGACTGTTTAGGCATGCGTTGAAGGCGACCTACCTCGAGGACGCTCCTGTCATGATGCGAAGAAGGCGCAAGTCAGCGGTCGCGAAGGGCAGGAGGTAAACGGTCCGTGGCCATATTCGACGAAACCTGGCCTTCAAACTCGTCCACTGCACGAGTTCAGAGTTGCCACTATTTGCCCATGTTCAGGATTCCCATATATTACAAAAGTCGGCCTATGATGTCGATTTGGTACCGAGTCAAGCACAAGCTCAATCAACACAATACAACCACTAACGCTGGACAACTCTATGTCACATCAGCTAGGCACGCCGGACCGACGGGGGTCTTCGATACAATGTTCTTCAAACTAGGGTCCTTTGAAGATAGAAAGTTTCGCCGCTAGTTGACGGCTTAGGAATGCCAGAACACAGGACTAATGTGCAACACGAACATATCCCGGTCAATTATGGGGTCTCGTTAGTTCATGCAAATCCTTCTGCAGGGGCGTTTCGATTCTGGTCCCGCCTCGGTTCATTCCGGTGCCGATAGTCGACATAGATCACCGAAGTACGACGTTGCTTTCCTAGGTGTCTAGGCTGTCGACAGAGAGCGTCTAGCGATTGGACTCGCTTAAATATTTCGACACCCGCTTGTCGGTCCTTTCGCTTCCTGACGTACCGCCTTCATTGTTCCCCTGTAAGGCCCATTCCCATTACCCACGTGCCATCTCATGAAGCCTTCAATTCCGACAAGTCGGGGAAATTTCGCCGCGAACAGGAAAATGGTTTTCCAGATTGCGTAAACTGATCGCCAAATCAATATGGATGCCCCTGTCCGTGATTCTGGTGGAGGGTCCAAGGTCGTGAAGCTATCATCAGTCCGACTGCCTAAAGACTCATAGGAAGAGCTCCATCGCGGAGCCATTGACCAAACTTTGTGCCTCGTGAATGCTTCAACTACTGGAGTACGATGGAGTCGCGTTGAATACTCGTGAGTCAGCAGAATTCCAGTCAGAAGGTTAGCATGTCCTGCGCCGCCTTGTGGAGAGACTTTAGTCTGTGGTCCATGCTTATGTTCTGCGAAATAGTGAACCCCGACCTGTTTCAAAGGTCCCCGAGGTGGATAATGCTTGTTCTCATCCACTTCTTCAGTGGGGTGAGGAAGCCTATTATTTCCATCACAGCGTGCCAGTCGGTCAATTTGACCCTTAGTTGCGAGGTTAATGTGACCGTGGTCACTTTGACTGGACAGTGAGTTGCCTTAGTCCACCTACAAAATCTTGCTTTCGGTCGCTTCGCCGAGCAAGCGCCAGCTATGAAGTTAAAGTTGATCGACTTCGGGAGTGGCGGACAGGACTACATTAGTGAGGCAGTAGTTCTCAGGGCCATTCATCCGGATCCCTAGCGCGATCGTTGAATATGAATAATCCCCTAGCCTTGCCAAGTTCTCCCTTTCGGCTGATTTCACCGTCCTCGCATCTCCTCTCACATCACGTTAGCGTCCACCTTTCTCTGCCCGGAAGCAACGTTCCTGACCAACGCTGTGGCCGACTCCAATATTTTAGCAGCCTAGTTTGCGAAGACAGCAGGGAAACGCATCCCACAGTGTTCTGTGCACGTTCCATAAGGATCGCTACCCCGGTTCTTAGCCGGGCGCATCAGACCGGCGCCTAGGGCTTAGAAATAGGAGTGGGCATGGCAAGGGGCAAATTGGCGCAAGGAATGTTCTCGGCCAAAAGACCATATGTCTGCTTTTGGGTCTAGTTTCGTAGTCGATGTACGAAGGATCGGGTCCTGT